>CAUYSK010042443.1:0-11111 GCA_963575035.1 Avahi laniger | reverse complement strand
ATCTACAACTAAAGGACACGGGGAGCACTAAAGGGAGGGAAGGGCACGCCTTTAACCTGCATTTGGGTGAGGCAAAGACATAAAGTGTAACTAGAATGTTTGTACCCTCACAATACCTTGGAATAATAATAAAAAAAAATAAAAATTAAAAAATTAAAAAAAAGAAATAGAAAAGATAATGAAAGGAGGATACTACAAACAGCTTAATGACAGTATGTTAGAAAAGTTAGATACAACTTAACAAAAATACTGATAAAACAAGTAAGACGTCAACAGTCCTATAACTATTAAAGAAATTGGACTCATAATTTAAACACAAAGAAAACTCTAGAATCCACCAGTGGGTTCTATCAAACATTTAAGAAATAATGCCAATCGTACACCAATTACAAGTAACTGAAAAAGAACAAAACCTAACTTATTTTATGAAGTTGACATGCCCTTGATATCAACCTGATATTACAAGCCATGTGAGATAAAAACATAAATGAAAAAATCTTAAACAAATACTACAAAAAGAATCCAGAACATATAAAAAGGATAATAAATCATAGCCAGGTTGGAATATATATAATTCACAACTTATATTTAGGTATATAATTCACTATTTAGAATAAAAGAGAAAAATCATATCATCTAAGCAGATATCAAAAAGTTATAAAATTCAACACAGGCCAGACATGGTGGCTCATGCCTGTGATTCTAGCATTTTGGGAGGCCAAGGTGGGTGGATCACTTGAGGCCAGAAGTTCAAGACCAGCTTGGGCAATACAGTGAGACCCCATTTCTACAAGAAATGAAAAAAATTAGCTGGGTGTGGTGGCATGTGCC
Organism: Avahi laniger; assembly: GCA_963575035.1. Taxonomy (NCBI): domain Eukaryota; kingdom Metazoa; phylum Chordata; class Mammalia; order Primates; family Indriidae; genus Avahi; species Avahi laniger. The sequence continues at coordinate 10,280 of CAUYSK010042443.1, read as the reverse complement.
TGTAGTCCTAGTTATTCAGGAGGCTCACCTGAGCCCAGGAGTTGATGCTGCAGTGAGCCATGACTGCATCTCTGCACTCAGCCTGAGCAGCAGAGCGAGACCCTGTCTCTTAAAAAAAAGAAAAAAGAAAAAAAATTCAACACAATAGATTTTTTAAAAGGAATAAACCAGGAATAAAAATAACTTTCTTAATCAAAATGACAAATATCTCCAAAGTCTGCAGCAAACGTCATACTTAGTGGCAAAATGCTGAAACTCCCTGTGAGTCAATGATGTCCACTATCAACATTTCTATTCAACAATATGGATGTCCTAGCAAATATAAAAAGCAAGAAAAATAAGTTTTTTAAAGTGTAAGATTGTAAAGAAAAAAGTAAACCTGTCATTATTTTTTTACCCTCTGTTGTTTTGCCAAATTATTAATTGTTTTAGATGATATGACTAGTATTATATACAGAAAATCTAGAAGTATGTAAAAATTATTAGAATTATGAGTTTATCAGCAAGGTGGTTGAATATAGTAAACGAAAATGAACTGCAATTTTACATACAAGCAACAGAAACAAGTTTTAAAAATAACAAAGATGTATCAGGTCTCTATGAAGAAAACTGTATTATCAAAAGAAATTAAACATGACCAAAATATAAAATCCTAGCAAGTGTTTTTTCCCTCCTGAACTTGAGAAGCTAATTCTAAAATATATGTGAGAAAACAAAAGACAAAGAATACACTAAGACACTCTTGAAGAAGAATGAGGTGGGAGGACCTGATTTACTGGGAATCAAGATTTATTATAAAGCTACAGTAATTTAGATATTGCAGTATGGGCATGAAGATAGACAAGGAGACCAATGGAACAAAACAGAAGGCCTAGAAACAGATCCATACATATACGAGTACTTCATTTCTGACAACTATGGCACTGCAGAGCAGTATGTTGTTTTGTTTAAAAAGAATCATGCTGAAATAACTATGCACATACAAAAAGGAAAGTTGAACTCTATCTCACACCACACATAAAACAAATTCCTAATAGAATACGGATCTGAATGTGAAAGGCAAAGTAATAAAACTCATATAAAAGAGCACTTTTATGATTTTAGTAGGCTTAAAAAGCATTAACCATAAAGGAGAATACTGACCAACTGGATCACAAAAGATACTATTAACAGAGTCGAAGTGGGAAATTTTGCAACACATATAAGTAACAAAGGATGTACTACCAGTATATATAAAGAATGTCCATAAATCAAGAAGGAAAAACCAAACAATCCAAATACTTACACAAGCACTTCATAAAAGAGAATATTCAAATAGTCATAAACATGCAAAATGGTACTCAAAGTTATTATTAATCACAAAAATGCAAAATAAAACTATAATGGAGAGTGATATTAATAAAGAGAGAAATTATAAAAAGGAACCAAACAGAAAATTTAGAGTTGAAAAATACAATAACTGAAATGAAAAATTCACTAGAGGAGTTCAACCACAGAGTTGAGGAGGCAGGAAAAAGAATCAGCAAGCTTGAAGACAGGTCAATTGAGATTATCCAGCCTGAGGAGCAGAAAGTAAAAAGAATAATGAAAAATAAGCAGAGCCTCAGAGACCTGTGGGATTCCATCAAGTATACCAGCATATGAATAATGGGAGTCCCAAGAAGAGGGAAGGACAGAGGAAAGGGGAGCAGAGAGTCAGGGGCAGAAAGAATATAAGAAATAATAAAAACTCCCCAAATTTAATAACAATATTAATCTACACACATCCAAGAAACTCCATGAACTCCAAGTAGAGTAAATTCAAAGAGACACACACCTAAACATACCACATTCAAACTGTCAAAAGCGAAAGAGAGAGTCTTGAAACCAGCACAAGAGGCAACTTGTCATATACAAGGGATCTTCAATAAGATTAACAGCTAATCTCTCATCAGAAACCATAAAGGCCAGAAGGCTATGGGACAAGATATTTAAGGTGCTGAAAGAAAAAAATCTGTCAAGCAAGATTCAATATCCAGTAAAACTATGCACCAAAAATGAAAGAGGAATTTATACATTCTCTGAGAGTTTGTCGTTAGCATAGCCACTGTGCCAGAAATACTAAGGGGGGGGTCCCTTTAGGCTGAAATGAAAGGACATTAGACAGTAACTCGAACCCACACAGTGAAAGTGCATAGATAAACATAAAAGACAGTATCAGTGTGTTTTTTGTTTGAAACTCTTTTTGTTCCCCACCTATCTCATTAATCATTATAGTAAATGTAAATGGTTTAAACTCTCCAATTAAAAGCCAGAATGGAATGCCAGCTCACACCTACCAAATTAACAGATTGACAATAAATTATTGGTCAAAACATGGAACGACAGAACTCTTAACACTGCTGATGGTAGTGTAAATTAGAACTACTTTGAAAACTGCTTGAAATTGTCTAATAAAGGTAAAGACACATATATCTGATGCCCCAATGGTTCCACCTGTGTAGATGTATACAGTTGAAATATGTGTATATATGCCAGAATGTTCACAGTAGCATTATCCACAGAAGTCAAAAACTGAAAATAACCCAAATGTAGAGTAGATAAATAATATGTACCACTACACATAACAATATAGATGAATCACACAACATAATGCCGAGCAAAAGAAGTTACACTGAAAAGAGTACATCTTTTATGTTTCCACTGACATAGAGAAGAAAAAAATAGGCAAACTAAACTATGGTGTTTAAGAATACATGCTTAAATAGTAAATCTATAAAGAAAAGCAAATGGAGTGATTACCATAAAAGTCAGGAAGCTAGATGCTTTTGTTAAGGATGAAGGGTGGCTTCTGGGATGGCAGTCATGCTCTCTACTTCTTGAATAGGATTTTGGTATAGGGTAGTTGCTTTATGATAATTCCTTGATGTATATGAATATGTATTTATGTATCATTGTTCTATGTACTTTTATTCATGGACACTGTATATCACAGTAAAAGTTGAAGAAAATTTTAAGGTAGACTTAAACAAAACAAAATGCCTAAAGTACATGAAACCACATATCTAAAACAAACTATAACCTCATCTCTGAAAAATGCTTTAGCACATTAATAAACAGTGATTCAGTGCACCTTCCTGAAACACACCATGGTTCCTGACAGAGAATAAAGGGAAATTGTGATACTATATTCCATACCGTGATTCCTGAGCTATTTAGTTCCTACAGCAGAAAAACAAATTGACTCTAGGAGGCAGAGAAACGAACTCATCAGATTAGCTTGAGTACAAAATAAAAAGACAGGTAATTATTCAGAGAAGTAGCGTCCTCCTCCCTTTCTCTCCCCAACCAACATCAGGTCTACAGTATTTTTCACTACTTATATGCCTTCCTGTGAGATCAGATAAAATGTCTCTCACACACACATACCCCTTTCCATGAAGAAACAAGACACTGTTCTGAGAGATGCGAGAAGAGAGACACAAATAACACTTCATTGACAGAACATTGTATTTCTGTCACGGAAAGTGTTAACCATAAAAAACGGACACTTACTTGATCAAGATTTGAAAGGCTGTTAGGATCCTGACTCAGACCTTGGTACTGTCCCCTGAGTCTGTCACCAGCAGCTATTTTCCTAAATTTCTTCAGATCCACGACATACAGTGCACTAAATAGAGAAGACCGTTTGTTACAACCAACCATAGATTACGACAAAAAAACTAAACCCACTGAATAATGAAATAAGTCACCAGACAAACATTCTGGCTACTCTTTCAAAAGGTGAGCTGTGTCCCTACAGGAGAGTTAATGGTCAGTATGTGCTACTTCAGTGATACCTAAGAAAGTCAGTGCAAAATCCCTACTCTGCCACCACTAGCTCACTTTTGTCACTGTTCCTTATTTAACTGCCTTCCAGAGGAAACAGTCTCTGACAAAAGATTTCTAGCAGCAGCAGATCAGTAATAAAAAGCTATAGGAACTGATAAATAACCATTAGTCGAGAATATCCTGATGCCTTGCATGTTAAAGTGGGAAACTCCCAGTGTTCCAGTTCTCTTGGATAAGGGACCTACAGTATGAAACTGAAACCCCCAGGCCCAAACATTTATGTTTGTACGTGCTGCTTTCTACAGTTCCCTACCCTCCAAATCTTCCAAATCACACCTCTGCAGAGACGATAAAGGAGTGTTCACTAGGAATGCAATCGATGCATATACTGTTTGACCTAAGAGGTCTACTTTTAGGAATTTACCATGCAAACACACCTGAAATATGCAAAACAAGGTATTTGATAATTATTCCATTGCAACATATGTCATAGGAAAAGAATATAAATAACATTCATACACTGGAATAATATGCAGCTGTAAAAAGGAATAAGATCCTTCCCTATATATTGATATAATAAGATCTGTAAGTAAGACATTAAGTTAAAAAAGCGGCTTACAAAACAGTGCAAATATGTAATATACTTTGTGTAAAAGAGTATATGTTCATAACTGTAAAAAACTCTGGAAGTACAGACAATAAATAGGGGAGGTTATCTGTTGCGCGGGTGGGAACTGAGTAGGAGAGAGACAGGACTAGGAAGATTATTTATTGTTTATTTTTATAATATTTATTTTTAAACCATATTAAGGTACTACCTATTCACAATTTTAACTTAATTTCATTTAGGTTAATTTAATTAGTTTTCTTTACATTAATTTTAAAGAAAAGAAAACCAAACGACAGCGTGAGCAGCACTGCCTTCTCAGTACCTGATATGATACTTTCGCCCGGCTAAATGGCTGGCCCAGTACCCTGACTTCCAGAATCTGTAGCCATCCATTTCTCTTCGGCTGTCACAGAAAGGAGTATAGCCATAAGGGGCACCATCCAAATTGAAATCTCTTAACTCTTTCAGATCTGTTCGTACAATCTGGAGAAAAGAATATCAAAAGCCATTTGTTAAGCAACCATGCAGACAGCTCTAATGCAGTTTCCCTAAAATACAGAGTGGCTCACTGAAGGCAGCATGGAGGGCAGCTTAGTGGCTAACAGCACAGGAGCTAGCAGGAGACACAGCGTGAGCCTGCATTCCTCCACTTACTAGCTGGTTTCCCTCACTAACACATGAGACCCTGAGCCTAGTACGCGGCACACAGCGCTCCAAGTATTTAAAGGGAGTAGAAATAGCATACATTTAAATTGCTTGGCCTGTCTGTACCTTAGCTTTCTCATCTGTAAAGTGGAGATAATGATAGCACCTAGCTCACAAGGCTGCTGGGAAATTTACGTTAAGTTAACACACAGATAGGTATGGAACAATGCCTCGCCTATCTAAGAGCTCAACAAGGATTAAATGTGGCTATGTTAGAATCAGGAGGGCATATTTCAGGCTGAGCCAGCTGATAGGAATTCCAAAGAGATGGGTAAACCTTTGTCCAAATGATGTAAGCACACATTACATCACTTCCACTCAAGTAACTTACTCGGGTTTCAGCCGGCTCCGGGTGAGGCGAAAGGCTGTAGGCAGAAGTGCATTTATGCTGTTTGAGTTTGTATACTCTAAAATCACAATGTGTTCCCTTTAATTAAGTCAACTCCTGACAGCTGGAAGAGTACCTGCATTGTTCCCTACTCCCGAGGCCACGCATCCACTTGAGCTTCACCTATCACCCGTGCCAGGAACGCCCAGCTTTTGGGCAGATCACTGGAGATGATGGCAAGCACTGTTAAACCTTAATTTTTAACTTTTATGTTAAACGAATTAAGATAAAAACTGCATACATGATGTTACCACAACTATGTTAAAAGGACACAGAAAAGGAGATATATCAAATGTAAATTTAAAAAGTAATCACATCTGAGTGATACTTTTACACATTTTCTAAGTGTAAAATAAGCATGTACTTTTCTATAACTGGAAAATACCATTTAAAAAGGAAAAAGAAGTCTGTTGCCTTTACTACAAACTATTAAAATCTGATCTTTAGCCTGAGCAAGAGCGAGATCCCATCTCCACCAAAAATGGAAAAAATTAGCTGGGCATAATGGTCCATGCCTGTAGTCCCAGCTACTGGGGAGGCTGAGGCAAGAGGATTGCTTAAGGCCAGGAGTCGGAGGTTGCAATGAGCTAGGCTGACACCACTGCACCCTAGCTGGGGCAACAGAACAAGACTCTGTCTAAAAAACAAAACAAAACAAAACAAATCTGGCCTTTAGGAACTTACCTGATCAGCATCCACAAATAAGAATTTGTCAACAACTAGTGGAAAAAGTACATCCAGGAAGAGGATCTTGTAACCCCAGATGATGCGCTGTTTTTCAGTTTGCTGATGAAGCCACCGGGGCCATTTGTACTGAACAAGCTCATACTGGAAATTGTATTCATTTGCCATGTAAGGTATAAACTCCTATTTTTAGATACAGGGAACAACAAACAATCATTTCCTCTGATTAAGAAAACTGCATTAATAATGTAAGATAACCACCATGAATGTGGCACAAATAAAACACATCTACCAACACAGTAGTCTAACAAAGAATTGGCCCCAACCCATTTGTGACTACATAAAGGAATACATATAAACTTTTGTCAAATCACCATTGCTCTTTGACTTCTGGTCACCAGATGAAATGACAGAAATCTTTTAAGTTAAGGCTTTTAGATTTGTATCCGTGTGTGTGTGTGTGTGTGTGTGTGTGTGTGTGTGTGTGTTTAAGGCAAATGAACTTTTAAGTCCACTTGTCTAAACTTAATTTCAGTAAAACATTTACTGAGCTTGATTATAAGTCTTTCTCAAGACTAGGTCTAACCCAGGAAATAATGTAGCAAAATCAAAACTCGGGACAAATTTGTTGCCATTATTGACTGAGTCTTTCAGATTCTAAATATAAGTACCTTCAGGAGACCAGAATTGAATTACTTATCTAGGAGTGATGTTGCTGAATATATTAAATGTTGTTTAGTAAATTCTACAGGAAAAAAAAAATGCAAATAAATCAATTTAGATGACAAATAGTGGCTCATATAAACAAAACAGAAAATTTTCCAAGTGTGTTGTTTGTTTTGCACAGATAAAGCATTATTTCCATACATCATCTGGTAGTGGTTCATGATAAAACTAATCATTCTCTTCAATGTAAACCAATACTGTGCTTGCTTTCTAAAAGTAAGACATGTATGCTTCAGAGGAAAGGACTGTTATTTCATCAAAATACTGCTTCTAACAAAAAAATACAGACTCTTCTGTATTATCCAACCTTCAAACAGTCATAATTTTGTGTTTTGTTTTATAACAACTGTTCCTCTCAAACAGACCAAGCAGGGAGAACAATCAACATAGAAATATGCAACTAAATTAGGGGATCCTAATAAAAGGAAAATTTTTCAAAGTATACAGATAAAAAAAAGTAGTAAAAAAAATACTATAAATATCTCCATAATAAGAATGTTTTCCAGTTCCTTGTAAAACAAACCTTAAATGTGGGGGATAAATAATTCTTCAAGAACCAGAATTTCACAGGAGTCTTGGTATTCTTCAGCACTGATAGCATCATTATGCTGCCAAAAACAAGCAAATAATAATAATAATAATAATTTTCCAATGTTTTTAACTGTAACAGCATTAAGTAGTGTCAATCACAAGACAGCTAAATGTTCTTCACAGCTGAGCTAACCGATGGCTCAGCTAGGGAGAGAGAAAGACTTAGTGATGGGACATTGTACTCATTCCTACTTATAAAGTTATCACTGAATGGTAGAGAAGGGGCATTTCTTACCAATAAAAACATACTTAATTGACAGAGGCAAATGTTTTAATGCTGTTACACCTTCAAATAAACTGCTTCATGAACAGATATATCAATTAGAGTTCAAATGAATACTGGAGGCTGCAACCCCCGCCAAGTGCCAGCAGCGCGCGTGTGGGGGAAGAGCGCGAGTGCGCGCCTCCTGCAGCCTGTGCAGGGCTGCGCTGGGCAGGAGAGCAGGCAGGGGCGGGCGGGCACGGGGTTATAGGCTCAGGATTCCCTACTTTGAAAACAAACAAAAACAAATTTTGAGTCAAGAATTCAATTAAATTCAGCTGTTACTATCATCATTATTTTAGCTCAGATGTTATTTCTGAAAACAGGAGGGCTAAAAATGAGTAAAACGACATTTTGATTATTTTCTACACTAGATTTGTGGTAAAAAATGAAAAGTGAAAAGAACCCTGGCAATTAGGAACCCTCAGGCAAAGGTGTGCCTTCAGGGCTGAGCCTTCCCGATGCTGTGACGGGGGCTCCTGAGTGCCGTCCCTCCGGCCACCACACCAACTGGCCCAAGCCTGTGGCCCTCTTGGCTATTGCTGTGTGACCTATGGCAAGTCCCTTCACATGCTCGTGTGTTCGTATGTAAGAACCAAGATCTCTCCTGGCTCTAAGACCCTGTGAATCTTTAGATGGCACTGAAGTGTTCCATGAATCTGTTCCCCTTCCATGTTCTATATCAACCTCCTAATTTCTGGTTTAGGCAGTGCTCGGTAGCCAAGTAAATACCACTGTCTGTGATGTGTGCAGTGATATGAATGGCTGCAGCCTTGTATTAATAATACCCACACAGAGGAATTTACTACATAGCTCAACTTCATGGAGCTGACCAGAATGACACAAATACAATTACTTACGGCAAGCTATTCACAGTCCTCAGGAGTGCTTCAAATACACAGAAGTATAATGGGCAGAATCCAATAAAACTTTTCTCCCTAAATAAGAATACTGTGACAAATTCACTCACATATACTGAAATAATCAACAAGACTAACCGAAGAAATCTTTCATACAGATGACCAGATGCAACAGAGAAAATATTAATTATGTCATCTTTATCTTGTTTCACTTCCTCAGTCTTCTGTCCTCCTGTAAAGCCCCTATAACAATAAAGGTAAAAACAAGGTCACTTGAAATGTTTGTACAGACACACAGGCCATTAAGGAGAGAGGAAAGAGACGGTGCTTTGCCACCCCCATTCCTTCCCTAGAGGGTGGGATGCAGTCAGAGCAGTCCCAAAGCACCCCTCGTACCCTGGGAGAGAGCACAAGGCCAGCAGAGCCACCCTACAGGGTACCAAGGAAGATGCTCACTCCAAGACTGTGCTGTTTTAGGAACAGACTGAACATGGGCTGTACCATAGAACGTAATTTGTACAATGGGAAGCAAACTGGGCAATTACCAGTCAACCCTCCAAATAGCACACAACCCAATGAGACTCAAATATGGAAGAGAAGTAACGTCAACAGGAGGACATTTTAGTTAATAATCATGTGGAAAATACCCATCTACTTCAAATATGACAGTACAAGATTTGGTTGCACAAAGCAAAATGTAAAAGGCTCAGACAAAATTACAAGAGTCAAAAAGGAGGGAGGGATGGATGGAGCTTGTATCTCAGTTTTTTCTTAAAAGTACTTTTCTCGTGATGCCAATTTACCATTTGAAGGAGTCCCAAAATCCAGACTCATTCTCATTTGTTCCATCACTCAGCAAGTCTTCATTCACCATGTCTGCCTTCTTCTGAACCTGCAATCATATGGGATAAGCATCTTATTCCTCTTGGTAGTCTAACAGGCACGATTTTCACTGGATGTACACTGTGAGTATGGTCAACAACAGAGAATTATCAATCAATTCTTCCACGAGCAGGCATGACTGCACCCAGAGTCTCAAAGTATTCAACAGAAGTATTTTCTTCAGGATGCTCACCCCAGAAACTTAAGTGAGAAGACATCAATCTCTTTTATTAGACAGTAGCCATTTTCAGCTTGCAAAATGGGTAAAGAACCTCAAACTCAACTGTCTAGGATACAGTCTGAGTAAACCAGAAGCACATTTGCCGAGTGGCCAGGCAGTGCAGCGGAGGGCGCCGTCTGCCAGGGCCCCAGCTACCAGGAGGGAGGCGTTTCACCTCCCAGGCTGTTTCCAAGGTCTCTAGCACAAGCAGGCTGAGTCTGCTCAGTAGCACAGTGACCATTTTTCTGTTCAACCATCCGTGGCCTACTTTAGATTTCACTGCATATAATGATCATTCATTTCATAATATATTTTACATTAAGTTAACGCACTAAGAACTTCAAAATTCTGAGAACACTAAATAGAAGTGAGAAGAAATTAAAGTACCATTTTATTGTTGTTGAGATTTTCATTGGCATTCCCCAACATTCTGAGGATAGAATCATCAATAATTCTATGAATTGTGGCTATATAAAGCAACACAGCAGCTATGAGAACATTTTATGTAAAATGGGACTCGCATTGCTCACTGAGATTACCCA
>CAUYSK010042442.1:0-64627 GCA_963575035.1 Avahi laniger | reverse complement strand
TATATAGTTTGTGAATATTTTCTCCCATTCTGTAAGTTGTCTATTTACTCTTTTGGTTATTTCTTTTGCTGTGCAGTAACTTTTTAGCTTAATGAAGTCTCATTTATTTATTTTTGTCTTTGTTGTATTTGCTTTTGGGGTCTTAGTTGTAAATTCTTTGCCTAGGCCAATGGCTGGAAGAGTTTTTCCTGAGTTTTCTTCTAGAATTATTATGGTATCAGGTCTTACATTTAAATGTTAATCCAGCTTGAATTAATATTTGTGTATGGTGAGACCCAGGGATCTGGTTTCACTCTTCTACATGTAGCTCTCCAATTTTCCCAGCACTATTTATTGAATAGAGCATCCTTTCCCCAGTGTATGTTTTTGTCTGCTTTGTCAAATATCAGTTGGTTGTAGATGTATGGTTTTATTTCTGGTTTCTCTGTTCAGTTCTATTGATCTATGTGTCTATTTTTATACCACTACCATGTTTTTTGATTACTATTGCTTTGTAGTATAATTTGAAGTCAGGTAATGTTGATGCCTCCAGATTTTTTTTTTTTTTTGCTTAGGATTTCTTTGGCTATAATATCTCCCAAAATAATCTTGAGCAAAAAGAACAAAGCTGGAGGCATCACATTGCCTGATTCCAAATTATAATACAAGGTTATAGTAACCAAAACAGCATGGTACTATTATAAAAACAGATACACTGATCAATGAAATAGAATAGAGAACTCAGAAATAAAACCATATAATTAGAGCCAACTGATCTTTGACAAAATCAACAAGAACATAAACTGGGAAAAGGATTCCCTTTTCAATAAGAGGTGCTGGGAAAATTGGATTGTCATATGCAGAAGAATGAAAGTGGACCACTATCTCTCACTATATAAAAATTCAGTTCAAGATGGATTAAAGACATGAATGTAACACCTGAGACTATAAAAATACTAAAAGAAAACCTAGGGAATATTCTTCTGGACATTGGCCCAGGCAAAGAATTCATGACTAAGACCTCGAAAGCACAGGCAACAAACAAATGAGATTTAAGCAATAAACAAATGAGACTTAATTAAGCTACAAAGTTTCTGCATAACAAAAGAAATAATCAACAGAATGAACAGACAACCTACAGAATGCGAAAAAATATTTGCAAACTGCGCATCCAACAGGGGACTAATATGTAACATTTACAAGGAACTCAAACAGCTCAACAACAACAACAAAAAACAGTTAACCCCATTAAAAAGTGGGCTAAAGACTTTGTTAGGCAGGGATCAAATTTTCAGGTGGTAGATATAGGCCAGGAGGACAGTTCCTAGGGGTGGAGAAGTGGGGAGCACCAATTAGGAAAAGGGACCACATGAAAATGCAGAAAACCTGACAATCATGTATATTAATCACCTGGTAACATCCCACACCCCTGTAAGCCCTCCCCCAGACCAAGCCAATAAAAGGGGCTCAACTGGGAGTCCTTAACATCTTTCTCCACTTTGTATAGCTCCCTTCTTTTCTGCAATAAAAGCTGTTTCTGTGGAATTACTTCCTGTCTGTGGTCACTCTATCACACCAGCCCTGCTTGTGAATTTTCCAAGCAAGGAGCCAAAGAACCAGGACAACAGTTCACCAAGAGTCCACCAAGAGGCTGGACCTGACATTTGGTGCCAAAACCCAGGAATCTCTCTCTTCTGAAGGTAAGGTGATGGAGTATGCGTGTGTTTTCTGGAGGTTGCCTTGTCACATCATCTTTATGTCTTCTTGCTTTCCTGAGTCTGATGAGACATGATGAGTAGTGTGAATGTGGTGCAAACCCTGGAGTTCCTGCCTTTTTGTTATGACACTAGGACTCAGGAAATGGCATTTTAGAAATCCATCCTGCTACATGCCAGCCCAGGTCTTATGGGACTCCTCTCACCCTCGGTTAATGGATTCCCTGCTCTCTGTGGAAATAGTGGAGCTGTTTAGGGGATACCCTGACTGGAAAACTTCCTGACTATAGTGAGGCCCCTGTAGTAACACAAGTGTTCTCCCTCACCCCTATAATCCTATCTTTCTTTTTCTAATTAAAAATTTTCTAGGACTATGTCCTGTGACATCCCATGCTGTTTCAGACTTGGAGAACTGAGGTTAGACTGACCCCTGCCATCTGCTGCATGGTCATGGGGGGAGAGGCAGAGAGTTTTCAGCAGGTATCCAGAGCCAAGGGAGGGCTCTGACCACCGAGATGGGATGTGGTGACCCCACAGTGAAGTACTGCCCAGGAGAAGGACACCTGAATGGGTGGTGGCCAACACATTGGGACTAGGGAAGCCTGGTCTGATGGGCAGTCAGAAAAGAGGTTTTGGGCATGGCCTAAGCAACCTCTGAGCCAAACCTACTGGACACACAGATACCTTGTCCCATGGATAATCTACTCTTGGTCTATTCTGTTTTCTTTCCATAGAGACAATGGGATAAGAAACCTCAGTCCCCACCAGTTCTCCCCTGGGATGTCTGTTATAAAACTGGATGACCCTTAGATTCAACAGCCTCTACAAATGAAACTAATGTTTTTCTGCAACACAGCGTGGCCCCAATACCAATTGCTGGGTGGAGAATCCTGGCCCGAGAACAGGAGTCTTAACTCGAATACTGTCCTACAATTAGATCTCTTTTGTAGGAGGGAGGGAAAGTTGTCAGAAATTCCCTATATTCAGGCCTTTATATACCTGAGAGATAACCCCCAATATTGTAAGTCTTGTGTGGAGCAATCAGTTAGAGCCCATGTGGAAGGGCTGTATCAGGTTTTGTTGTCTAGCCCCACAGGAGGCAAACAGAAGGGAATCAAGAGCCAGGTACACATCTTGAGAGCTAAACTGGTAGACTTTCAGAGGACAGACACAGGCAAGGATGCTGAAACAACAGATACGTACAAGTGTGAACCAACTGAGGGGTTAAAGCTTCTCTTCAAAGAGGTGAAATAAATAAGCCTCATGGACTATGCCACCACAGATGGTAAAGAATCCCTACATATATTTCCCGACCTTTCTTATGTAATCCTCTGCATGGTAGATATATTGTGCCATGAAGGAATAATTCCATGCCTACCTATTTTCAAGCACCCATAATTTTATGATTGCATTTTTCTTCATCTTACAACTTATTTTCTTCATTGTTATCAAGTATGATCTGGTTGCAACCATTCCTGGGACCTTCAGTGGCCACTGTCCTTCTGTTAATATTTGGTTCATGCATCTTTAACCTTCTTCCTAAATTTGTGTGTCTTCAAGGCTTCAACAGTCACATGTGAAACTTGTGCTAGTTCAAGGATTTCACCTCATTTTTGAACAAGATACTACCACTGCCATGGAGCTGCTAGATAAGGTCACAAGTAACTTCCACCTGCAGCTCTTAAAAGAAGTCATGGAGCCTAAGGGTATTGTCCCTGTTCAGCTGAAGCAGCTACAGAGGATGGACCTTCAGCCCCAAGCCTCAAAGATTGTCAGGTTCCATGTCTCTCAGAGGAGAATGTTAGGCAAGGACCAAATCTGCTGGTGCCAGATACAGGTCAGGAGGGTGGTTCCTAGGGCTGGAAAATCTGGGGACCAATCAGGGGAAGGGACTGCAGGAAAATGCAGAACACCTGACAATCATGTATATCAATCACCTGGTAACATCCCGTACACCCACAATCCCTCTCCCAGACCAGGCCAATAAAAGGGAACCACCTGGAGTCCTTAATGTCTTCCTCCACTCATAGAGACTGACCCATTCCTCTCTGGAATGTACTCTTGTGTTGTATACCTCCCTTCTTTTCTGCAATAAAAGTTGTTTGTGTGGAATTGCTTTCTGTCTGTGGTGCCTCCATCACACCAGCCCTGCTTGTGAATTTTCCAAGCAAGGAGCCAAAGAAGCAGGACAACACTCCACCAAGAAGCTGGACCTGACAACTTGAAGAGACATTTTTCAAAAGAAGAGATACAAATGGCCAATAAGCATGTGAAGAAATGGCCAATAAGCATGTTCAATATCACTAATCATCAGAGAAATGCAAATTAAAACCACAATGAAATATCTTGTACCAATCAGAATGGCTATTACTAAAAAGACCAAAAAATAACAGATGTTGGTGAGGATGTGGAGAAAAAGGAACTCTCATACACTGTTGGTGGGAATGTAAATTAGTGTAATCTCTATGAAAAAATAGTATGGAGATTTCTCATAGAACTAAAAATAGAACTATTGTGTAATCCAGCACTTCCACTTCTAGATATCTACCCAAAGGAAAAGAAATCAATATATAAAAATGATACCTGCACTTGTATATTTATCACAGCACTATTCACAATAGCAAACACATGGAGTCAACCTAAGTGTCTATCAACAGAGGATTAGATGAACAAAACATGGTGTATCTACATGGCGGAATACTATTCAGCTGCAAAAAATAAAGTGAAACCAAAAGACCTGAGTCTTTTGCCAAAGACACAACATGGTGGCACTGAAGACCATTATCCTAAGTGAAACAACTCAGACACAAAAAGACAATACCACATGTTCTCACTTATGAGTGGGAGCTAAATAATGTGTACAAATGGAGGGAGAGTGTGGAGTGATGGACAACAGAGACTCAGAGAGGTGGGGAGTGGAAGGGAGGCAGATGATGGGAGGTTGTGTGGTGGATACAATGGATATTACTGAAGGCCCTGATTTAACCACAGTGAAATATACCAATGTAGCAAAATTGCACTTATACCCCATAAATATATACAAATAAAAAAAAGCAAAAGATAAAATGTCTAAAATTATGTTAAAAACAACCTTAGGAACAGAAATGAAAGAGAAAAATAACAGACTGCTTCAGCATTTTTCCTATCTGAATCTTGGTACCATTTTATATCTGCACATGAAATAATGCTTTAGCTGAGAGAAAATGGTTTTTGATGCCACATATTCCCAAAACACCTGCTGTTCCTAAGTGTTTCAGCAAATAATTCAGCCTGCTGAGAATTTTTAGGTTATAATTTTTATATTCATAGCTTCTCAAAAATTTTTAGAGATTTTCAGCAGAAGAAGAAAAGCAAATAATGCCAAGCTGAATGATCTCTGAGAGTAACAGATATTATTCACTACTTGAGTTTCTATCCACTACCCACCAGATTCTATTCTCTCACAGGCAGTGTTTTAATAAAAGAGGTACAAGGCATAATGTCACATTCATTATTTCCCCAAGGATTAGGCAATGACGTATAAGCAATCCCATTGGCCAACCTTGACAGCAGTTTTTACTGAAAACTAATAATAGAAATTATTATGCAAAAATTTCACAATATCTCTCCAATCTTTCTGGAAGGCATCAATCCCAAACAGCTTGGGAGTCGTCGAAGTGTCTGCAGCTGAAAACCTGTCATCTTTCTTTAGTTTCTACTTCTTCAGTAATTCTAGATCAATGCTCTGATCTGATGTGACCACCGTTTGTTTTCTAGTAAGACTTAATAGCCCAGCAGAGGCTAACTGAACGCCCCCTTTCTACCAACAAGAATGGCAAAATCTACTCCATTTTTGTTGATTTCCCCAGCTGTCTATGACACTGATTTTCTCACTGGTCACTCCCTTTGCTACAATCAGACAGATTGAAGCTGCTTTGTCTCTTAAAAATTTCCTGTCATCTAGAGCAGCCTTTCTCAACCAGAGTTCCGAGAGAGAATTAAACTTAACACCACAAGGCAATTATTATATGTACAATGAATTGACTGCTTCCCCATGAATCTAAAATTATAGCAGCTAATAGAATTAGGATAATAATCACAATCATTTCATTTCCTATAGGGTTTAATCCTTTTAATAAAGCCAAATTGAGAAACACCATTAGGGTAATGGGGTAAAACAGGATGAAATATTTTGTATATAGGTCCTGGTCCAGCAACTCTCTTAAATGACTTTCCTTGTAGCATTTAACCAAAATATACTATTGTAATATGCAACATTCAATCAAAAATTACTAAATATGCCAGAAGACAGAACAAAGGACCAAAATTGACAGAAAAAAGAAGCAGACAAAATATATAAGAAAAAAGAAAGCAGTTATATTAAAATACTATTACAAAAATACTTCTAATTTAGAATAAATTAATATATCTATTTTTAATATATCAAATAAGATCCAGTGGCAAGTCTAACAAGTTCAATATCAAAATGGAGATGAGTATAAATAATATTTTGAAAAAACTACAATGCAATATAAAAATATATATGATTCTATAATGACAAAATAAGAGATATTGCAAATATTCTTCAAGTTAAGACTATATTCACAATTGAAGGAGATTATAAATTTTTTTTGAGATTATAAATTTTAATTAGAGTTTACAGAATAATTAAGAGGCCCCACAAGTTTATCTAGTGGACCTGTCATCCCGTAGGGCAAGGAAGCTTCAGTGAATCCTTTTCTTCTGGCAAACTGATGAACCATGAGAGAGGGCTGTGAAGGACTGCAAAGCAAGTGTGAGTGGCCAGCCTTGGAAGTAGTGTACATTGTTTCCACCCGCATTCTCTGGCCAGAACTTAGATACATGGTCCCACCTATCTACAAGAAAGCTGGAAAATATAGTTTAGCTCTGAACACAAGAGGAAAAAGAAACACAGAGAAAAATCTTTTCTGTAAGGACTGAGCAAAACAATATGATTAGGGGCAATTGGATTGATATGATGCAATTGTATAGGGCCAAATATTAATAATAACAAAACCACAAAGTCTATAAATAGGCAGAAAAGGAGTAGGTTTGGCAAAGCATAAAAACCCAAGTCGGCATTTGGATGCTGATGATCAAAAGATCAATCTTCCCCTTACCAGCTGTGTGAATTTACACATTAAAGTGAAAATACAAAAAAGAAGGTATACCTAATACTCAGCTTTTGACTACCAAAAAAAAAATAACTCTTGAATCCACAGTGATGCATTTGTCTTGTAAGCCAGGCTATTTTGATAAGGAAAGGTGGTGTAGACTGTAAAAGCTTCATTCTCATATCAGGTGTCAAATCTAAATGACTTGACTTGGAACATAGAGTTTTATTAAAAGCTCTAGGATAGAGTAAGGATTCAATGAAGAGGGAATCATCTAATTCAATAGAAAAGAAGGAAATATTTGGAAGAGATTTTACTAGGATGAGAATATAACCTGGGTCTCTGAGAAAGAAATTAGTGTCCCAAATTCAAAGTCGAGTAAAGAAAAAAAAATGACAGAACCCCTGATAGAGACTCTAGATTATTTGAAAGTAATAATAAGAATGTCCAGGGTTATTCCTCATTTTCTCCAACAAATCCAGCACGAAGTAGGAGTGGAAGATTAGTTACGAGCAGGTGGTAGTGCGCATCCCTATTTCCCGATGACTGACACTTCACATATAGGAGAGCTTGGAGTTTCCATGACTTAAAATGAAGAGCTTGGAAGACTTGATGTTGAGAGAACTGGTATCGGAGGGTGAGACTATAGAATACAGGACCCTGGAAAACCCACACAAATGAAAAGGACTATACACCAAAGAGTAGGTCCCAGCAGAAAGCCTGGCCACCACGCAAGGGGAGGAAACCTGAGGCTTTGGGGCTACATGTGGCCTTCTGGATCCTTGAGTATAGCCTTTTAACTTAATCCACATTTTACAGAACAAATTATTTTATTAAAAGGGATACAGCAGAGAAAGATAAAGTTTTTCTTGTTTCCTTTGGTGCTTAAAAAAGAAGAATCGTGAAATCAGACGGCCACAGATTCCCCACTAGCCCGACACCAGAACACTACTCCATACTGAATTAAAGAATTCAGTCTTCTCTTGGGGCAAACATACCGTCTTGGGGAAAAGAAAGGAAAGGCAAGAGTTCACCTGAGGAGAGCAGAAGGAATCCTGATCAGGAGTTTGAACTTTGAACTAATATTTTATTACACACTCTCCAAAGACTAATTAATCACAAAGGTTAAGTCAATCGATCTCAGGGAAACTTTTGTTAAACCAGAAGAGGCCGAGTTACCTCTCATAGGCAAGTTAAGTGTTTTCTACCACACTCATGTGCCCCCCAGCAGCAGAAGTGGGGATGCAGAGCTAGATGCAATCCATTATAGAAAGTAAAAGAAGCACCATGTTTTATGCAGATCTGTATTGTAGTGTAAACTTTAACCTCAAAATACAGAAATGAATAAGATGTAGTTTTTATCTTCCTTGAACTCACACTCTATATGGGAAAAAATCCCATAAGAGCATAGTATGATAAATGGAAAAATAGAAAGAGGTATATGCACAAAGGTAACATAAAAGAGATATCGATAAAATAGGAGAATAATATAAAATAGCTTCTTGAAAAAGAAAATGATGTTGAGTTTTAGAGGATGGATAAGAGTTCATTGGCCAGGCACGGGGGCTCACGCCTATAATCCTAACACTCTGGGAGGATGAGGCGGGAGGATCATCTGAGCTCAGGAGTTCGAAACCAGCCTGAGCAAGAGCGAGAGGGTGTCTCCACTAAAAATAGAAAGAAATTAGCTGCACAACTAAAAACATATACAGAAAAAATTAGCCGGGCATGGTGGTGCATGCTTGTCGTCCCAGCTACTGGGGAGGTTGAGACAGAAGGATTGCTTGAGCCCAGGAGTTTGAAGTTGCTTTGAACTAGGCTGACGTTACAGCACTCTAGCCCAAGCACCAGAGTGAGACTATGTCTCAGAAAAAAAAAAAAAAAAAAGAATTCATCTTGTGTTGTGGAGAGTTCCCTGCAGGAAGATAACAATAAGTAAAATGCACATAAGAGTGGAAGATTTAAGAGTGTTCAGTTTAGTCTTATCGGAGCATAATAGAAAAACTCAATCTTCAGACAAAATTCCATTCTCTAGTGACTAATGTTATAGCTTAAAGGATAGAAACTACTTTTGATTCAAGACGTTAAAATTTTATTTTTAGAGAGAATATATTTAACAGTGTCTTCAGTATAATGGGGAAAAATTTTGTAGTATTCTTCAACCATCAAAATTAGAAGAGACATTTCAAAGATAAATTTGTGGGATTATAGTTTTTCTCCCTAATCCAGAAAATAGACTCCAGATGCTGACAAATATTTATTTCCAAGATGTAAAAAAATGAGATCTGTTTTAATTCCATCCAGTCTCAGGTCTTTAGCAATTTCCACCTTTAAAGAATTATAAAGAGGTGCTTGATGTCACTAACTATTTTGTTTTGAAGTGCGTTCACTATTAAAAATGTTTATCCATATTATTTTGTGTCATATTGAGAATAATGTGCATTTTTTGAAAGCCATCATCTTGCACATTCCATATAATTAATTCTTGCTCAAAGATTATTATGAATGATTCTCTTTAAGTGGTAGTTTAAAAACGAGTAAGGTTCAAATGATCTCAATGGTATTTTTATTAGTTACTTATTCAAGTAGAATTCAAAGGTTAGGCTGAAGAATACAATCTTGATTTTATAGAAAAAGAAACATTTTTAGACAGTGACCAAGATTGTGGGAACTGGTCTTATAAATACATGGCATGACCTGAGGGATTCTAGAAAGATACACCTGCCCAAATATATTTTATCTACTTTCCAGGACACCAAGGATGTCTAGAGATATCTATGAGTCTCTAAAGACTCATAGCTTTTAGTTTCAAAGATTTGTTAACCATCATTTATCCTGTACTAAAGTGCCAGTATCCCTACGAGGGATCTTTTAATGTCCACATTGGCAGACATTATCAAAAAATAACTTTCAGCAGCATTTCCCAACAGGTGTTTGGTACATGATTAAGGGGTTCCATGCTCAAATAAAATAAAGAAATATTGAACATTATTTTTCCTCTTGTAGAGAGTCATCATACATATTAAAGGCCCTGAGAAGTCCAAGGACTTTTTTAAAAAAAGAATCTTAAACTTTCTAAAACTCAGCGAGTCCAAAACTTTTGACTCTTGTGGCCCTTATGGCTGCTATGAGAATTATAAAAACAGCTAGCTGAGAGTCAGACAACAAAAATTAAACAAAAAAGAGACAACAGAATTGGGGCCAGGCAGGGGCACTCAGATGACTAAGAAAGTGCTAATGATGAAGATGAACTCTTCCCCAGGAAGACCCGAATGTACTCAACTCTTTTTCTTGGACCAGTACTAGGAATAATCCATACCTTTGGGTGGATAAAATTCATTTGGTCTAGATAGCTTTTGTTTTGTCAAAGGCGAGTCTTCACATAATTGCATCCACTGAGATGCATTTTAAGATTATATCACTGTTATCTAAAGACAACCCAAGAAATATACTCATATAGAATCCATTCTTGCACTCACTGTATGAAGGAATTCAAGAATGTTGTCTACTATCTCATTCAGTGCCCCTTCTATGAGGTACCACATTGAAAATACTTTTCAGAACTTAGTGCTAAAAACGAACAGTTTTGTTTTCCCTAAGGAGCTGAGATAGTTTCTCCTTTCTGAAAAGAGGCAATAGGTCTTTCTACAGCTTTGATTGCTAGGAAACCCAAAGCTAAATGTCACAGCAAGTAAAACAACCACATAGGCCTTCATGGCCTGAATGTTTTCTCCAGACTCCCTACTCTTATTAATGCCTTCTCCGGTCATGACTCGGAATTTCTCATTCTCTGTTAGTTTATTGTGTGTGCTTGTTATAAACAACCCAGAAATCCACTCAGGAACATGAGAGGAGATAGGCGAAGAGATGAAAAGTTAAATAAAGGCAAAGAGAAATGACTGGCTCCTGTAGGATCTGTGTGGAACACAGCACCAGTACCTTCCATGGGGCCTGAAATATCACTAATGTCTAATAATTTTTAATATTTCTAAGTGAAGACATTTTCTTAGATAATATTAACTTCGTCAAGATCTCCAGGGAGAGATATTTCTTATTAAAAGGTACGCCAATGATACTGAGCACGGGTTAAGGCTGCCAGCTCCCATCATTGCTTGGGTTCAAGGGATTCTATTGTGGGTAGGCTAAGGAGTAACCTTGAAGTGGTGAGTGAGGGCACACCAAGGACAGGTCAGAGAACCTAAGAGGTAACATCCAGGAGAGACTCCCTTATGGATCCGCAGAGGGCTAAGAGTGAGTTAACCTCTTCTGAAAACATGATTTTCTAATAAGGCTTAAGTTAGGATGAGGCATGACTACACACACTCAAACATTCATGAACACATACAGCTAATTTGTTTGGGTAAAAGAGAGTGAATTCAGAGGGGAAACCCCATGTTATCTATTCAGAATATATTTTGTATTTGAGAAATTGTAGAACAAATATTTTTTTTCCAAAGGGCTCAAAAACATGTATTAGTAGTAAATATAGAGTCGAATGGTCACATTATAGAAACCACACTCACATGGCTTCCTTGCCAACAACTCCAACTGTGTATTTCCAGCCCAAAGCTTCCTTTTATAAGACAGATCTATATACCCTCAGCCTATGCAACATCTTCATGTGTATATTTTATGGGCGTCTCATTACTTAATATATAAAAAACTAAAATTGAGACCTGCTTTTCTGGCAGTGTAACTCTCTCAGTAAATTGCTCAAGACAGAAATCAACACATTTTCTTTGACAGCTTTGTTTCCCCTACTCCCCATATCCAATCACCCACTAAAGGCTGCCAATTCTACCTTCTAAGTACATCTCAAATCCCATCTGCTTCTCTTCACCCCAAGGCCTCCATGATAGGCCAAGTATCCAAATGAGCCCTCACCTGGAGGAGTACACCAGTCTTCTAAATGATCTTTCTGAATCACTTCCTGCCTTCTGCCAGTGCATTCTCCACGAGCCAGCCAGAGTGAGCGTTTGTAAATGTGTAACGAATGTGAATTCCTTACAGTCAGAGCCTTCAGATATGCAGAGATGTAACTTCCCTCTGGTCTCTAAAACTCATCTTAGTTCTAAAACCCCCACTGAATCTTGCAAAATTAATGTATACTAAGTCATTTGGGGTATATAGTCAACCGATTCAAGATTCTTCTCAGGATTCTCCAAATTGTGTCTTCCACTTGAGGATGATCTGTGATCTAGTGAGGATTACATACGCCTGACCTTGGGATGGTGGGAAATGGGGTAACTCTTCCATATCCATCCTTCATCTACAGTGCCTTCTGCTGTAATCCAACTCATCCTGACTGCCCCCCACCAATGATGTCCTCTGTCCTTCCATAGCTTCTTCTAGCTGACTTACTGATCATAATAATAATAGCAATAACAACCGGCTTTTATTCTAAGGTCTTTATATATATCAATTCATTCCCTCCATAATCCTTTGGATCTCTCTGTCGTCCCTTAGCACTTTTATACACCGTTCTTCACCTGCTAAGGAAACTCAGAGCCATCGTTGCTTTTTCCACATCACACTGTGCGTGTGTACTAACCTCTCCCACTCAGCCCAACATCTCACTGAACCACTTCTCTTCCGTCACCCCAGGGCCACACCAAGAATGAGGCTTCTCTAAGACAATTGTAGTCTCCCCAGGCCATTCCCAGGAAAGCAAGATATGGCCCCTGTTGCTCTCAGATTCATCCAATGGGTCAGAAGTTCCTATAATTCTCCCAATCCTGCCCTCATCGAGGTCTAAAACTTGAGACAGAAAATAGTGCCCTACCTTTTCATAGAAACCCACACCAGCTGCTAACTCTCTTGCTTCTTTTTCCTAACTCGGAAGCTCTGCTCACCTGACAAGAATGTTTTAAACATAAAAAACCAAAAAATTTCTGTGCATCAGGAAAACTGGCTTTGAATTTATTCTCACCCTACTGTGCTGTTTATGTGTAAGTCTGATATGTTGTTTCCACAGGCTTTGACAATTGATACTAAAAATCCTGCTTTGGTGAGATTCATAAAATCTTTTCTGGCTCAAGAATTAGGCTTTTCATTGAAAACTTAGGCTTTCTAGATTATTATCACTTTTATAAGTTTCAGATAACCAGTTGTCTTCTTTTGCTAGGCTCAAACTGTTCTTCCTCTTCGTCATTACTGACTGAAATGCCACTGACTGAAATGCTAAATACCATAGAACATTGAGGGAAAAATAATGTAAGAAAGAAAAAAACTTCAGTTTTAATGTCTTCCAAATTTTATCCCTAGACAAATGCAAATATAATTAAATACTCAGCCCAATACATTCATTCCCTTTTGAAACTCTACTTCTCTTTTAAGTAAACTTTTTACTGATGTGTCACTCACAAACAGAAAAGCACACAAATCAGGAATGTACATCTTGATGAATTTTCACGAGGTGAAAACACACCCTTGTCACTGTCACAGGTCAGAAAGTTAGAGCATGACCAGTCTCCCACCTATACCCCAAAAGAACTTACTATCCTGATTTCCATCACTGTCCATTAACTTTACCAATTTTTGAACTTCATATAAATAGTATCATACACTATGATTTTTTTCTCTCAAAACATGAGATTCATTCCACAGTGCTGATCATGGCAGTAGCTTATTCATTTTCATTGTTTTGTGGGTTTCTATTTATTTATTTATCCATTCTACTCCTGATGGACATTTTGGCTCTTTCCAGGTTAAGGCTATTGTGAACACAGCATTCATATGGGCACCAGAAGGCATGTAACATTCTTATATATGCCTTTTGGTGCACATATGAATACATTTTTATTGGTTATACACCTAGGAATAATACTACTAATTCATAGGGTTATGTGTTCAGTTATGTAGTAGATATTGCCAAACAATTGTTTGGAGTGATTGTACCAATTTAAACTCCCACTAATAACATTTGGGAATTCCACGTGTTCCACATCTTCATCAACACTTAATATTACCAGTCTTTTTAATTATAGCTATTCTTATGAGTGTGAATTGGTATCTCATTATGTTTTAGTTTGCATTTCCTTGATGACTAAGGTACTTTTTCATGTACTTCTTTGGCATTTGGATGCATGTTTGCTGAAGTGCTTGTTAAAATCATTTGTCATTTTCTATTTGGTTTCTGTATTCTTTTCAATTTCTAGTAGTCCTTTATCAGATATATAGATATATATAGCATATGTATTCATATATATATATATATATATATATATATAGCAATTATCTCCTTACTTCCATTCTTTGACTTGACTTTTCCACTTCTTAATGAGGTCTTTTGATGATTGAAATTCTTAAGTATGAAGTTGTCCAGAGTATCAATCTTTTCCTTTATGGTTAGCGTTTTTTTGTGTTCTCTTAAAGAAACTTTGCCTACCACAATGCCATGAAGTATTCTCCTATGTTACCTTCTCTAAGCGTTCTTATTTTACCCTTTACGCTTAGCTACAATCCATCTAAAATTGACTGTGCTGTATCATATACGGTGGTAGTCAAGATTCATTTTTTCCATATGATTATCCAATATGCCCAGGACCATTTTTAAGAGACTCTATTTTTCTTACATTATAGTGTGACACTTATGTCATGTAATATGTCTGAAGCTATTTCCGGGCTCTCTACTTTGTTCCATTGGTTTAGGTGTATATCCTTGTGCCAATGCCACAACTGCCTTAATTACTATAGCTATATAATGTGTCTTCTTCTTTTTCTTCAAGATTGTCTTGGATGTGCTTGACCTTAAAAAAAATCTGTATAGATTTTATCATCAGCTTCACACACAAAAATGTATATGTGCATATGGTATATACATATATCTTTTATATATTATATACTAATACATATATTGATTGAAAATTTGGGGGACTGTATTGATTGTATAGATAAATGTTTTAGAAAACAGAAATCCTTACAATAATGATTTTTCCAAACCTTGAACTTGATAGAATTCTTCATTTATTTAGATATTTAATTTCTCTTGGCTTAATTTTGTAGATTTGTAATCTGGTTAGATTTAAAGATGATAATTACTCTATGCCCAATAGTAAAGAAAGCACTGATAGTCAATGGCTATGAAGACAAGCAAAATATCTTCATCGGACCCTCCTAATTAACCGCTTAAAAGAAGCAAGACAGTTTACATCCAGGCACTCTCTCAAAAAATAAAAAAGAGAAGAAGAAGAAGTAAGGAGCTAAGTGACTCTATATGATACCTTTGAACATTTTTGAACAACTAAGGAATATAATGATGTTGGTTACCTCCTAATATTACTGGACAAAGTGGTAGAAAACAAAAACAATGAGCTCAGGGATTAGAATTCCCAGCTCAAGTGCTGCACAAATGACCTAAGAGCTTCTGTATGTGTTCCGAAAAAGGCCCTTATGTCTTGTAGCCAGAGCCAAAATTGCTGAAAATCAAATGTTGAACCTCATTCTGCCATTGGCTGAATTATAATGCAAGTTGAACTCCAACCCTTCAGGGGGTCTACTGTTAAAGTGAGGGCACTGTTTGGGAAAGAATGGGTTCTTATAAATTGGGATGGAGCTGTGTAAGAAGACCCTAATAAAGCTGGGGACTTTGAGTTCCTAAATTCTGATGAGTTTTCTTTTCCCAGTGGAAGGGATCTCCCCACTCCCATTGAAAGCAGCCTCCCTATCCTCAGTGCAATTAGTCCTCCAACCCCAGTGGAAATGGTCTTTCCACCTACAGTAGTAGCAGCCTTTCCACCTCCATGGGGGAATTAACCCTGCATTGCCTGAAGAAATGGTAATGGCTTCCTCTGAGGCAGCTGCCTCTCAAGTCAATGTTGATTCTCCCTCCCACCTCCCCTCTTTGCTTCTAGACCTGTAACCAGACTCAACTCCGATCAGGACCCTAAAGATAATATACCAAGTATGCCCCATGAGAAGGTGCACTATATTCCAAAAGAACTACTTGAGTTTTCTAATTTATACAAGCAGAAATTGTGGAAACGTGTGGGAATGGATATTTGAAATGTGGGATAATGGTGGAAGGAACAAAAATTTGGATCAGGCTGAATTTATTGAGATGAGCTCACTAAGCAGAGATTTGTATTTAATGTTGCAACTCAGGAAGTTACAAAGGGCTGTAACAGTTTGGTTGGTTGGTTAACTGAAACATTAATCCAAAGCTAGCTAGTGGCCCACCATGAGTGAATTAAAAATGCTCAATCACCCTTGATTTAATGGAGAGAAAGGGATTCAAAAGCTTAGGGAGATTGGAATGCTTGAGTGGGATTTGTCATATAAGACCTACTCGTTCACACTGGGAGGGTCCAGAAGACATTTTTACCAATGCTTTCAAGAAATGAATTTGTGAGGAGAGCTCCAACATCCTAGAAGAGCTCTTTGATGGCTCTTCTCTGCAGGTCTTACACTGGGAAGCACAGCCACTCAATTGGAAAACCTAAATGCAATAGAGGTAATTAAATTCTGGGTGACCAGAGCCAGGTTCAGCACTCAATTGACAATGGATATAGTTACCCTAATGGATAGCGGAGTCAAAGCATCAATCAGAATATTCTGACCTTTGCTCACCTATGACATTAGCTAATTAATAATGGTGTTTCTCAAAATGAAGTAGTTAGGAAGGCTACTAAATTCTTATTTGATCTGTACAAGCAGAAAAATTCCAGGTCAAGTAAACAAAAGTCTAACTCAAATCAAAAAACAGAGCACCACGGTCCCTCACTCAATTCCTAGACTTGAGCCAGTTTGCAGAACTGGCTCAGACCCAGAACCCCTTGAATGAATGAAGGTTGGATCCCCTTGAGGAAGAACCCTGGTACACTACCTAAAATTTATACTGTTACCATTTCTCCCAGCCTTCCCCAGAGAAATGTATGGCCTTTTGCCAGAGTAATTGTTCACTGGTGAAAAGAACATAATCAGAAATTTGAGGGACTACTGAACACTGGCTCTGAACTGACAATGATTCCAGGAGATCCAAAACATCACTGTGGCCCTTCATCAGTGTAGGGTCTTATGGGAGTCAGACGATTAATAGAGTTTTAGCTTAGGTCTATCTCACAGTTGGTCCAGTGGGTCCCTGAGCACACTCTGTGGTTACTTTCCCATTTCTAGAATGCATAATTGGAATAAACATACTTAGCAGCTGGCAGAATGTTTACACTGGTTCCTTGATCTGCAGGGTGGAGGCTATGATGGCAGGAAAGGCCATTACAACTGCTTCTTCCTAGGAAAATAGTAAATCAAAAGCAATACTGCATTCTTGGAGGGATTTCAGAATTTAGCGCCATCATTAAGGACTTGGAAGATGCAAGGGTGATAATTCCTAACACATTTCCATTTGCCTTTCCTATTTGGCCGGTGCAGAAGACAGATTGAAGAATGGCAGTAGATTATTATAAGCTTGACCATGGGGTGACTCCAATTGCAGCTCTGTACCAGACGTGGTTTCATTGTTTGAGCAAATTAACACATTACCTGCCACCTGATATACAGCTATTGATCTGGAAAATGCCTTTTTCTCCAACTCTCCATAAGCCCACCAGAAGCAGTTTTCTTTTAGCCAGCAAGGCCAGTAAGACACCTTCACTGTTTACATCAGCGGTCTATCAACTCCCCAGTCCTATGTCATAATTTAGTTTTCAGGAATCTTAACTGCCTTTCCCTTCCACAAGATATCACATTGGTCCATTATATTGACGACATTATGCTAATTGGACCTAGTGAGCAAAAAGTTGCAACTACTCTAGATTTTTTCATAAGACAGTGTGTGCCAGAGGGTGAAAAATAAAGCAAACTAAAATTCGTAGGCCTTATACCGTCATGATATTTCTAGGGGTTCAGTGGTGTGGAGCATGTCAAGATATCCCTTCTAAGGTGAAGAATAAGTTTTTGCATATGGCCCCTCCTAGAACCAAGAAAGAGGCACAATGCCTAGTAGGACTATCTGGATTTTGGGGGCAACATATTCTTCATTCGGGTATGTTACTTCTGCCCATTTACTGAGTGACTCAAAAGGCTGCTAGTTTGGGGTGGGGCCCAAAACAAAAGAAGGCTCTGCAACAGGTCAAGGCTGCTGTGTAAGCTGCTCTGCCACTTGGACCATAGAATCTGGAAGATACAATGGTGTCAGAAGTGTCAGTGACAGATAGGAATGCTGTTTAGAGACTTTTCCAGGCCTCCATACATAAATTGCAGCATAGGCCTTTAGAAATTCAAAGCCAGGTCCTGTCATCATCTGCAGATAATTACTCTCCTTTTGAGAGACAACTCTCAGCCTGCTACTGGGAGTTAGTAGAAACTGAACATTTGACCATGGGCCACCAATTTACCAAACAACCTGAGCATCCCATATAAACCGAGTGTCATCTGACCCACCAACTCATAAAATTGGGCATGCACAGCAGCATGGTTCTGTTTCTCTGATAGCCAGGATTCACAGGAATCAAGGAGTGTAAATGGCAGTGGCAATACTCAATATTACCCCCAGTGACTCACTCTCAAATTTTTTCTTCTTGTTTCCACAACCTTATGTTTGCTGGCCTAGAAGTCTTAGTTCCAGTGTGAGGAATTCTTCTGCTAGGAGATACAACAATGTCTACATTGAACTGGAAGTTAAGACTGCCATCTGGCCACATTGAACTCCTCATGCCTCTGAATCAAGTAGCCAAGAAGGAAATTATGATACTGGCTGCAATGATTGATCTGGACTACCAAGGGGAAGCACCAGATGAGATGCTTGCTGAAGGCAAAAGGAATAAAGAATGAATGGTGGAAGAAGGTCATTATAAATACCAGCTACAACCACATGACCAGTTACAGAAAAGAAGATTGTCATGAATATTTTCCCCTTATTTTGTTATGTGTGTGTAGATATAAATATACTGAGAAAATATGTTTGTTATATTTCCTCTCTCATTCTCTTATTAAGTAACATAAGATGTGTTGATTTAATATCAGTGTTTAAATATTGTTAATTTTACATCGTCGTATTTAAGTTGTGCAATATCAGGAGAAGAGTAAACATCACTCAAAGACTTTATCTTCTCATCTATGGAAGGGATCAGTGTGTTTTATCTTCTCATCTATGGAAGGGCCAGTTATACACAGGATAGTTGTATCATGTTAGGTGGAATTATGACCTTGTTATTGTCTTTATTTGAAGATTAAGTATGGTTT
This sequence comes from Avahi laniger, assembly GCA_963575035.1. NCBI lineage: Eukaryota > Metazoa > Chordata > Mammalia > Primates > Indriidae > Avahi > Avahi laniger. The sequence continues at coordinate 45,642 of CAUYSK010042442.1, read as the reverse complement.
AAGGAGAGACATATTGGTGCCAAGTTGACAAAGAATGGACTTGTGATGGTTAATTTTATGTGTTAACTTGACTGAGCTAGGAGATGCTCAGATAGCTGGTAAATAATATTTTTGGATATGTCCATGAGGTTGTTGCTGGAAGAGATTAACAGCTGATTCAGTAAACTGAGTAGAGAAGATCTGTCCTCACTAAAGTGAGTATGTATCACCAAAGATGTTGAGAGCTTGAACAGAACAAAAGAGCAGAGGAAGGGAAACTTCTGTCTCTGTCTGAACTGGGACATCCATCTTCTCTTGCCCTTGGACATCAATGCTCCTGATTCTTGAGCTTTGGGATTCAGACTGACTTTACACCATCGCCTCCCACCCCACCACTTTTGGGCCTTTGGACTCAGACTAGGACTTATAGCATAGGCTCCCCTGGTTCTGCTTGAATTACATCACCAGCTTTCCTGATTCTGCAGCTTTCAGATGACAGATTGTGGGACTCCTCAGCCTCCATAATTGCTTGAGCCAATTCTCATCTTAAAAATCTCCTCATATATATGTTCTATTGGTTCTGTTTTTCTGGAGAACCTCAATCATAATCTTTAGATTTTCTATCTAATTGCCTTCTAAGCATTTCCAACTGGATGTTAGATACATCAAAGTCAACATGTTCCAACTGAGCTCATTTTTCCCACTCCTGCATCCCCACCTGCTCTGCCTACTCCTGCATTTACAATTTCAATTAATGGTGCCATCATCCATCTAGTTTCCTAAAGCAGGAAACTTGTAGTCATTATAAAATCCTTTCTCTCCTTCTACCTGCATCTTTTCATTCACTAATTATTCCTCCTACATGTTTCTATAATTATTTTTCCTCCCCACCCCTTCTACTACTACCCAATTTTGCTTACGTTCTTTCTTACCTTGACTATGAAAATAGCTTTTCCAATGACTATCATCTCAATTTTGACCTCCTTTGAAGCTTCCTCCACATATCAGCCAGAGTGACATACCTAAAATTCAATATGACTGTGGAATTTCTAGGTTTAAAACCCTTCCAAGGATTTTCCTTGTTACTCAGTTAACATACTGGATCTTCAATAAGCTGATTCTTTATTCACTTCTTCACTTCTACCTTCTATTAATATTTTACCTTCCAATAACCCCTAAATATTTGCAATTCCTATGAAACAAAGATGTTTCCTTCATCCTAACTTTCTTTTTGATGTTCTCTCAGACTGGAATGTCACCCAACTCTTACCCATCCTTCAAGAGTGGATCCTTGGTATATTGCTTCCAGGAAGCACCGACTTTCAGGTTGGATTGAGTTCATTTCTACTTTCCCACAACTCACCAGCAAACCAACCTCTCATTATTACCACATAAATGGAGACAAATTGTTTATAGTCTGTCACCTTCATTAAACAGTCAGCTCCTTGAGAGCTGGCCCAATGTCACATTTGCCCCAGGATGTAGCAGACAGCCTGGCATATATTAGGTGTCTAAAAATAGCTTCTTGCACTGAAATTGTTGAGATCATTTTGATAGATGATCTGTGACAGAACTCAATCCATTTTCCCATTTCTTTTAACAGAATTCAAATTTTTTTCCAATGATAACATGCCCGACTCAATGATTACATTTCCCACCTGCCCTTGCTATGACTGAAGATCAGTGAGATGTAAGAACTCAGTGCTGGCATCTTGGAAACTGTTTTAAAGGAGGCTGATTCAACAGGGTGAGTGGGAGGGGGGACTTTTTGTCATTTGTTTCTCCCCATTCTACCTAAAACATGTTCACAATGTCTGGAGTTCTAGAAGACATCAGACCTTAAAGATTCAAAGCCATGCTCCAAGTCTGGTTCTCCATTAATCATGGAGCTTTCATACCAGCCCAGGGCAGCATTCTTCTAGCCTGGTGTTAAAATGAGAAAATATGATCTCTATATTGTTTAGTTTATCTGGGTTTTTGTTACCAGTGAATGAATGCAGTAGTAGCTGCTAGCTCTGAATAAAAGTTTCTTCTTAAATGATATAATTTCAAATTAAAATTAAGCATGAAAAAAAATGCCTATTTGGGATCATCTAGGACGGACATCCTTCTGTTTCTAAATGTATTGCTCTACTTAACTTTATCCAGGAACTGGAAAGCTGAATGACTTTTAATATGACAGTGAGCTACTTTGTTTTTAAAATTCTTATTTAACTCTTATAATTTGTCACATTAAGTAGAGTTGAAGTTTGTGAGGCATGTTTACAGTACTCTTATTCACAGCTAGTAACTGTTATTGGGACTTCATAGTGCCTAATTAAGAAATAAGGACAGAGTAATTGGAATTCTTTCAAGGATTTATAATCGAGAAAGCATTAATTAAACATTCTGTATATGTACTCTAAATTACATGTACTTACATGTATGCACACATATAAATCTTTCTGAAGGTAGCAAACATATATTATAAAGTTAATCTCTCCATTTATAATGTATAAAACAATAAAAACAATAACACATACACAAAAATTTCAAAAATACATTGGATTCTAGGTCTCTAATTTAACAGGTATTGTATTTTGTGTTTCTAACTACTGATTTGTTCCCCCCACCCAGGGCTATCACTGACCATTTTCACACTATATTATCTCAGTTTAAACTCTGTTCAGCTGATGCTTAAGATACCGATACCATGTGATCTCTTCTCCAGGCATTTAAGATTAATGTTTTGACATCTTCAGTGTCTATAATCTGAGTAACTCTTAATTGCTTAAGGTTTGTGCCACTAATTATTACTGTGCCAACTTCCTTGAGCTTCTCTCTCCTAGTGAATGGTCATTTACTATGTACAATGATTTTTTCAAATATTCATTCCCTTCTGAGCCATTTAAAGTCCTTGTAGGAAAAAGACTTGATCCAGAAGGTAAAACATTTTGTCTTATTTTGTTTTTAAGGATAAATTGTAGGATATGAGATCAGAGGTTTTCAGACTCTAAATGTCATATCTTAACCCTGGTGTTTTGCACTTAATAGGTGCTTGTTGTGGTTAATAATAAGAAACTTGCCCAAGGTCCATTCATTCATAGGGTCAATAAATATTAAGTATCTACCTATGTGCCTACTATAGTGAGTAGAAACAGATATGGTATCTAATTATGTGTTGAGAGGAAGATAGGTATTAAGCAAATAATCACAGAAAATGAGTTTACAATTGTAAACTGAGACAAATGCTAAGAAGGAAAGAAATATGGTTTTATAAGTTTGCTAATTGTAGACTAGATTGTTTTAAACCAACTGTTGCACTGAGAAAACTAGAAAAATAGAGTTTAAAAAAAACAATTTGTTTGAATGTTTCATAAAGCTACCAAGATTGTAAGGACTTGGTGGACCAAAATTCAAAAAAAAGGGAATTTCTGAGAGGTAGACCTGAAAGTCACAGAGTGACTTTTCTTCTTAGGGCATTTGCTCTTTCTCACTGGAAGCTCAGAAGATGAGCAGAACTTGCTAAAGTCTCATAAAGCTGGGGAATAAAAGTTGAAGGTTAGAATCCACAAAGAAAGGGAGGCTTTTATAAAATCTGAAGCTTTAAGTTTATAAAAAGGAAGGCACTTATGATTGCCTTAGTTCATTTGTGTTTCTATACAGCAAGACATGAGGCTTGGTAATATATAAAGAAGAAAGTTGTATTTGGCTCATGGCTCTGCAGGCTTCACAAAAAGCATGGAAGTGGCATCTTCTTCTGGTGAGGGACTCGGGAAGTTTCCATTCATGGTGGAAGGTGAAGGGGAGTAGGCATCACATGGTGAGAGGAAGGAAGCAAGAGAGGGGAGGGAGGTGCCAGGTGCTTCTCAACAAGCAGTTCTCACTGGAATAGAGCAAGAGCTCACTCATTACCAAGAGGAGGACTCCAAGCCCTCATGAGGGATCTTCCCCCATGATCCAAACATCTCCAACATTGGAGATTAAATTTCAACATGAAATTAGGAGGGGACAAATATCCAAACAATATCATTGCCTTTTTCCTTGACTTATTCCATGTGCTTTTTTGCCTTTAAGCAGTACTCCAGACAGTCATGCTCTTCAGCCAGTAAGTGACTCAAAATCTTAGTCTTACTGTACTTGAGCCATTGATCATTCTGTTTATAAAGTGTTGCTTTAGCCTTTTATACAACTGTACCACTGAGTATGGTAGTACTAGGAGGGAATCCAGAAGATTGCTTTAGCTGTATTCATGCTTTTCTCTGGACCCACTATGCAATGAAACATTTAATAGGATTAGTCAGCAACCATAACTTCCTTTTGCCCATATAATGAGGTCTGAAAGAGTAGGTATGGAAGGTAAAACATTTACAAATAGTTTATTAGGTGCAATAGGGAGAAGCTCTACTCTCGCTTCCATCCTATTGTCTCCAAATTCTTTTTCCAATCTATGGAAGCTCTAACACTGTATATTGATTCTTAGCTAAAAGGATATTACAAGCCAGTCCTCTACTCACAATGTGCTGTATCTCAATTCTACTATATGTAAGACTCCAGTAGACCACAGCTGTTTCTGGCCCTAGGGTATTTTAGACTCGGCAATCACTCTTTGCCTCACTTTTTCACTAAAATAAACTTTCTTTGTCAGAAAAAGTTTGGGTAGGATATCATAACAGTGTCTAAAATGCTCAGTCCATGAATAGTGGTACTGAAAGAGGAAAAATTAGGAAGAAGGGCAAATTAAATCTAAAGTGTCATAGCCTCCTCCTTGATGAAAGAAGACTAGCTGGCCTCCCTAAGGCAGGGCACTCGATTGCAAGCTCAGGGTTGACAGTTGTTGGTGGAAAGTGCAGCAAAGTCATATTTTCAAGAAAAAGTCCATGTGCTAATGTCTGTCATGATATCCACTTTGATCAAGTACTAAGAAGATGGGAAAGAAGCAGACTGACATAAATAGAGTGAGTCATCTTGTCCACCTGATAATTAAAAGCCTCATTCACAGTGGCCCTTTGTTGGTCATTTGCACAGGATATATTTAGTCACACTTTGAAATTCATTCAGAGAGGTCCATTCATTTATGTCTCCCCTAAATTCTTTGTAATCAATCTTACAATTCTGTTTCTTTTAGGTCCCTGACAATCTGATTATGCCATTAACCATTGCCCATCAATCAGTATAGATACCTCAGGCTTTCTGCTAACAGACAAAGCGAACAAGAAGATAAAGTGTTTGAATTTCTGCTCACTGGGAGAACTTCCATTCTTGACTGTCCTTCAGGGCCACTCCTGAGGATGGAAGTGATGCCTCAGCAATCCATTTCTGGTTGGTACAAAACATGTGCAGACTGATCAACACCTAAGTGCGCATATAGGAATAACATTTATTGGGAGTCGGGCAGATGAGAGAAGGAAGGAGGGGATGGGTATATGCATACATAAAGAGTGCGATGTGTACCATCTGGGGGATGGACACGCTTGAAACTCTGACTCAGGGTGGGAGGCAAGGGCAATATACATACCTAAACATTTGTACCCCCATAATATGCTGAAATAAAAAAATATATAAAAAACATGTACTCACCATCAAATTGGTATTAACTGATCAACACGTAAGTGCACATATAAGAATAACATCTATTGGATGTTGGGCAGGGGGAAGGGGGGAGGAGGGAGGAGGGGAAGGATATATGCATACACAAAGAGTGCAATGCGCACCACCCTAAGGACGGACATATTTGAAACTCAGACTTGGGGAGGGGCAAGGGCAACATACGTAACCTAAACATCTGTACCCCTATAATATGCTGAAATAATAAATAAATAAATAAATAAATAAATAAATAAATTTTTATTAACACATTGAATAAAAAAAAAAAAACATGTGCAGAACCATCTTTAACCAGAATCAAATGTTTTTCTCTTCATTAACTGATCTGAAGAAATTCCCCCCTGAGAGTGGAGTGCAATGAAGCAGAAGGATACAAGGTAAAAGTTAATAAAATTACTTATGCAACTTATTTCTGCCAAGTCACAATTGGCTTGGACCTGACACTGTATCTAACACTTCCACTTGAGGATGGAGGACTTCTGGCCATATCTAACTTCAGTGCTGGTTTCTAATTCTTCACTCCTCGTGATATATAATCCTCTATCTTTCATCTTTTGGGGAAAGAAATAATTCAGCCTGCTCTGCTCTACACCTCTGACCTCGTCTCCTATTATTACCACCCAGGCTTGATCCAGTCCATCAGGCCCGTCGTGTTCCCGATCTTTGCCCTCGTTCTTTCTGCCTGGAATACTCTTCCCACAGGCTATTTCAACACCTCCTTCAGGTTACTGCACAAATGTGACATTCTTGATGACCCCACCTCTGACAACGCTTTCTTAAATTGTACCCTTCTACACCCTGGCAATTCCTACTTATTCAGATTTATTTTCTCCTTACACAGGTCACCTTCTGATATACTGTGTATTTTAATTTATTTGTTCATTCTCTGTCTTTCTCCACTAGAATATAAGCTACACGAAGGAATTTTAATTTGCCTAGTTACCAATATATTTCCAGTACTTAAAATACTGTGTGTGAATATATTAGAAATTCGGTGAATATTAAATGAATGTATAAATGAATGAATAAATGAAATTTTTCCCTCAAAGTCCTACCAAGTTTTAAAATTTCTTTGAGAATATTCCAATGGGTCAAAACCATCTAGTATTGCTCTGTGAATTACAGGCTTGAACTTGTTCACCCCCAATTCATTTTCTCCTCCTTTTTCTCACATCCCTCCAATCCAGTTATACTATAAAAAATTTGGAGTGAGAAGAAATAAGTTCAGTTTGCTTTTCTTTCCCAATATCTGCTGGCTTTTAGAATAATAATGCCACTGGTTGTTTCTGATTCAAACACAAAGTGAGGCTTTGTTTCCCAGACAAGTCAACCAAGCAAACAAACAGTTGGAATTACTCCCAGTTTGAAGAGGTACATTGATTCCAGAATCTCAGTGAGTTGTCCTCATCATGCTAAAATCAGCCTGATCTAAAATCATCACTTCCCCGCTTTGACCTGGTCACTCATAATACACATACACACACACACACACACACACACACACATTCACACACACACACAAAAAACACAAGCACACACGCAAACACACACAAAATTCTGATATAAATTAACAAAGTTTTGCAATTTTTTGTGGGCATTCTGTCATATCACAGATTTGCTTTTAAATTGGTTCCAAGAGCATGTTGAGATGTGAAAACAGTTAAATCCCTGGAGACAAAGAAGAGGGTGAAGACAGGACAGAAGACAAATTGGCTTCGCCTGGCCAAGTAAATCCCTTAGGTGAGCCTGATTCAGGGCTGTTAAGAGCCTCCAAACAAAGGAGAAAGCATCAGGGAGAGGAAGAGGGCTGCTGTACTTGCCAACAAAACTCATGGGGAGTAGAAGTTCCTCCCACGTAACAACATTTTCATTCACAGCATCCTGCTTCTCTTTGATCGATGCCCAAACTTTAAATCAGGCACAGCAAGTCTATAAATTCAACTGACATTGACTTTTGGCAACCCACAAACTCAATGTGAGTGTATCTTGGCTCTCTTAACCCAGTGGCTGAAAGAAATGCGATGTTTCTTTTACAGAGTCAAAAAAAAAAAAAACAGTCACTGATTTTCAATCCAGGACTTAAGCAGGAAATTTATAATTATAAATCTATTTCTTTAAACTGTTTGGAAACTTTAACAGTAAGTATCATACATTACAGGTCTACTACAGGTCTTATGTAACTCTTTTTACCAGTCTGTATCAGAAGCTAATTGGTCCCCAACACTTTGCTTCAATTACCACCACATTCCAGGGTGAATAATTTAATATGCTATGTCACCACTGCATATCACCTGTTGTCAGAAACCTATTGCTGACTAGCAACAATTTTGACTAACTTTATTTCGGTCAGTCAGCTATTGCCACAATAATGCTGCATAACAAAACTAGATGGCTTAATATAATCACTTATTCTTGTTCTTGTAACTTTAAATTGGCAGAAGTTGGCTAATCTAGCTTGGGCTCAATTGAATTTTCAAGTTATTCTACATACCTCTCCTTATCCTTGAACCACCAAGCTAGCTGCAGCATATGATTTTCATGGTGACAGGGTAAGTTCATGGGACAGGCAACCATTACACAAATACATCTCAGCTCTTTGCTCATATTATGTCCACTGACATCCTACTAGCCAAAGCAAGTCACGTGGCCAAGCCCAACATCAATGAAGCAGGGTAATATGCTTCACTCACAGTAGGAGGAAAAGGAAAGTGAGTATTTGCTGAATAATAATCTAAGCTACCATTATCCCTAATAAGGCCAGATAAGCAATCCCAGGTCTCATCATTTCTTTGAATGTCTGTGCCTATAAAAATTTCCGATTTAAATTTCTATAACAACAGTGTTCTTACAAACCAACTCCTGCTGATTTCAGCAGCAAATTAGAATATTGAAAGGATATTGGATTGTTAACAACTGCAACAGTGGGGATTGAAGAACTAGACTCAGAGATTCTGAAATAAGTAACAGTGTATAAGTCACAGCACAGCACAGATGTGGTCTTGCATGAAGACATGGCTGCCCACTGCCTCTGAGCTCTAGGCCTATGCTGTCTAATGTGAGAGTCACTAGCCTCAAATAGCTGCTCCACCTACCATCAGGGGATGCTATAGTTGCTGCTGGCACCGCCATCCATGTGGTCTCCAGAAACTGAAAGTTACTAAAACAGCCAACACCAGCAGACAAGAGTCTTCCCTATTCCATCTTCTTTGCATCCCTACCTTCTACACACAATCTGGGATAGATCCATCTGCTTAGCCAAACCTGGGTCATACGTTCATGACACAGTTTCAAGCAGCTTACAAAGTGAATATGTGGTGTTTCTAGCCTCTACTGAAAGACATAAACTCTTCCCTCCTGCCAAGAAGACTCATAAAGTAGAATTCCCCAGATACAGGTGGAAGATTTGACATAGAGTAATCAAAAGTCAGTAAAAAAAAAAAATCCACTTTTTGACCCAGTATTTCCCTTTTGAGGACTGTAACTTTAAGAAACAGAAATATAAGCAAAGATTTCTTTACAAAAATTTTTATCTTAGCTGGGTTCCCGCAGAAGCAGACACATAAATAAGTAGTTTATTTGTGAGATGATCCCAGAAGCCTCAGTAGGGAGTTGTAGAAGTAACACAAGGCAAGGGAGAAAATGAATTGTAAAGACTCATTAATGAGGATGGAAACTGGGGCTCAGTCCTTCTGAGACCTTTTGGACACTGTTTAGAACATAATTCAATGTTGTGCCACCTGAGAGTGAGGATGATAGAATGAGGGTTAATCCTGGGAATGTAAACTCTCTGGCACTTTCAACCTGCATGCACATGTGGAAGCTGATCATAATACTGAAAGATATAATTCTGAATGCCATAATCCCAAATAGAAAGCCACTGGAGAGTTTTTAAAAGTTCATCCATGATACTCTGTTGAGAATAGACTGAAGGGTAATCAAGGCTGGAGCAGGGAGGCCAGCTAGGGGGCCGTTGCAAAACTACAGTGAAGACGTGACAGTGATTTGGACTAGTGATTTGGTAGCAGAGAAGCTACTGCAGACAAGTGGAGAGAGAATTTTGAAGACAAGGCCAACAGGATTTGCTGACAGATTAGATGTGGGCCCAGATAGAAAGAGAGGAGTCAAGAGGTTTTTGCCCCGAGCAACTGGAAGAATACAATCACTATGAATTAAGAAGACAAGGGGAAAAGCAGGCTTGAGGTCGGGGCATGAAGTGAAGGAGAAATTCAGGAGTTCAGTGATGGACATGTTCATGGCAATGAATAGGTCACATGGATCTGGAGTTCGGGGCAAGCTCTAAACTGCATATGTAAGTTTGTGAGACTTCAGCATACAGATGATATTTAAAACCATGGACTGGATGAACTCACCAATGGAATGAGTGCTGATAGAAAAGAGTTCCAAGCTGCTTTGAAAAACAGTCCAGCAATTCATCAAAAAGCTATACATGGAGTTATCCTATGATCTGGCAATTCCATTCTTAGAGGCATCAAAATCCTAAAAATATGATTCTGGAAAAAATAATTTTAAAATTCTTTAAAAGACATTTACATTTTTAAAAGAAGATTTATCTGAAAAACACATAAAAACATGACAGAACACTTCATAGGCCACTTTACACAATAAAATAGGCAATAATAACATACACATTATTTTTTTTTTGAGACAGGGTCTCGCTTTGTTGCCCAGGCTAGAGTGCCGTGGCGTCAGCCTAGCTCACAGCAACCTGAAACTGCTGGGCTTAAGCAATCCTTCTGCCTCAACACACACATTTTTTGCAAGCATAAACACTCATGTATACTAACAGTTGCATGGGTATAACAGTTATGAGTAGATGAACCATATAAATAAAGAAATAGGTCCAAAAGTGAAATGTATAAGTGTATATTGCATATCACTGTGGTTGATATTTGGGTGCACCCAGCTTTATACCTGTGGTCATCTGAAATATCCATGATGGTCAACCTGTGTCTTTTGACAAGATCGATCAAAAACTGCAATAGATCATGACTGCATATGCAATTGCTCAAAGAGCTGAGATCTCAAGAAATTTTATCTTTCACAAAGGAGATGTACAAAAAGGATAACTCTTTGCTTATTGAGGAAGTTTCAACATATTTATGTACATGCACAAAGCTTACATGCAAAGTCAACATCATCACGATGGATTTTCATGGAGTCAAATTTTGCAAAAAATGCATAAGACAAATTAGAACTCTCTAAACATCTTTACACAATTTCTACCTCCAGTATTGGAAATGTTGCAAAGATGAAATACACAGTATAGCAAATTTGCACTATATGTAAAGAGGTAGAAATCATATGATTGAATAATTTGGCAGTGAAGTTTTCTTGTATTTTTCACCTGCATTTTCACTTCTATGTTCTTTGAAAGACTCGCTACACTTGTATTTGGAGAGCAGTTGTGGTCTACAAATGTAAGTATATGCTGTCCACTTGAAAGTCTGGTTATTATTTAGCCATTGCAGTTAAGCAATTTTCTGCTTTCACAGCACCAGTAATAATTAGCTTTTAAACTTTGATCTTTCACCATTAAGGAGCCTCATATACTTAAACTTATCACAGCCTTTTTGTGAGAGAACAATTTCACAGATCTCCATTGTGTTGTAAGGAATGCAGTAAGGAGGAATGACATTCGGTTTCCCCAATACCAAATCTGCACGAGTCGGCGTTCTCCAGAGAGACAGAACCAATAGGATATGTGCACAGATATATGAGAGGGGATTCATTAGGGGAATTGGTTCATGCAATTATGATGGCTGAGAAGTCCCACAACAGGTCATCTGCAAGCTGAAGACCGTGGGATGCTGGTAGCATGGTTCAGTCCAAGTCCAGAGGCCTCAGAACCGGGGAAGTAGATGGCGTAACTCTCAGTCCCAGGCTGAAAGCCTCACTCAGGATCTGGTTAGGGTGAGGAGTGCTGGTGTTAAGTCTTGGAATCCAAAGGCCAGTGGTCCTGGAGTTCTGATGTCCAAAGCAGCAGAAGAAAAATAAATAAAACCATTGTACTAGGTGAAATCACCTAGAAAGTGAGTATAGAAATGAAGAAAAGAGATCTGAGATATGGTCTATGGCACACCAATGGTTAGAGGTTACAAGTATATAAGGGCACCAGCAAAGGAATCTCAAAAGGAGGGGCCCACAAAATAGAAACAGAACCAAAAGTGTAGTGTCTTAAAAGTCAAGTGAAGAAAATATTTAAAAGAAGAGTGATTGCCTCTGTCAAATGTTGCCAACAGGTCAAATAAGATGAACACTCAGATCCATTGCTGGTTTTAGCTGTGTGAAAGTCAATAGCGATTTGACAGGAGCTATTTTGTAAGCGCCGTGAAAAAGAATGTCTGATCAGAAATGAGAGACAGGCAAATTGCAGATATCAAGTAGATATGACTATTGAGAAGAGTTGCTTCTCACTAAAGCAGAGAAGTGATCTAGTAACTGAAGGGGGATAGAGAGTCTGGCATATTTTGTCCTCCCTAAGATAGGAAAATTAGTAGCATTTATAAGCTCATGGAAATGACCAGGCAACAAGAGAAAACACAATGTTACAGAAGAGAGCTGCCTGGTGCTGATGCAATGTCCTTGAACAGGTGAGAGGGGATAGAAATTGGTGAGGGAGTGGAGAGGGCTGACTTCAGCCAGCAGTGTGGAGAGTTTACCCCAGTATGAAAGACAGACTATGAGGGCACGGGCAAGAAGGCGGGTAGCTGTGGTCATAGTAGCATGCAGGATGTGTCTTCTGGTGGCTTTTGTTATCCCAGTAAAACTGGAAACAAGGCTTCTGCAAAGAAGGAGGAAGGGGGAGGAGCACTGAGGAAAGAGGAGAAAGAAGAAAATTGTCTCTGGGTTATAAGCCGACAGAAAACTAGGGAAATGCAGTATGGTTCCAGGCAGCACTAAGCATCCGCTTATGGTTAATAGCAATGAATTAAAAATAAGACCAGTCAACGAGGTGCTATTTTTCTCCAGGCACATCTAGCCACACAGAGACAGATTATGACAAACTGAGTTGGATGTAACCAGGGTTGGAATTAACAAAATGGGAAAATACTCATAATTTTGTAAAAAAAAGATAGGAAATTTTACATAGAACCATGATTATAGCACTTCCATAGGGTGGAAAAACAGATTAAGGAAACCTATGGTGGCTTCAGTTTTACAGGTAATTTTTATTTTCTTCTATATTCTCCAAAATTTTTTATAAAAATCAGAATTCACTAAATCTATCTTAGGTAAACTAGTATTCAGGTCTACCCCATATAAAAAAATGCAGGAGGTAGAGTCAGGTCCCACAAGAAATTTAAATCTGGAAGAGATAAAACAAGACAACAATTCTCTTTGTCTTTCCCCTCACCGAGTGCATCGTCCCTTGTGTATGTTTCCTTCTGGGTATCTGTGTCATTCCCTTGAGTCCCTCTGCGAGCCAAACCATGCAGAGGACCCCAACACGGCTACCTTTGTCTCAGCCCATAGTTCCAGAGACCACCATCACATGACTGGGTCTTTGTATTTCTTAGACAAAATCCACAAGAGACAAGCTGATTGGCTCAGTTTGAATCAAGGCTTCTTGTTTGATTCAATCAGCTGGAATCAGGAGAGGGAAGTCAGCTGATCAAAATATGGCATCCATTTAACCCCACTCTTTCAGCCAAATGTGGGGGAAATTCCGGTGAAACAGGCCAAGCAAGACTCCAAACACAACTCTCAAAAAGCATATATGACTTTTATAAGAACAAATATTTGAAGGCAAGGCATGGCGGCTCACGCCTATAATCTTAGCACTTGGAGAGGCCGAGACAGAAGGATCACTTGAGGCCAGGAGTTTGAGACCAGCCTGGGCAACATAAAGAGACCCCATTTCTACAAAAAAATGGAAAAAATTAGCTGGTCATGGTGGCATGCACCTGTAGTGCCAGATACTCTGGAAGCTGAGGCAGGAGGATCTCTTAAGTCCAAGAGTTGGAGGCAATGGTGAGCTATGATGGCACCACTGCACTCTAGCCTAGGCAACAGAGCAAGACTCCATCTCAAAAAAACAAACAAAAAAAAGGGACACATATTTTTAAATAAATATTTACACAAAATAGATCAATATTTATATATAACAAAATATTAAAAATTTAGTTCCCCTTTTTGGTCAAATATTTCTTCTCTGTCTTAGGTAGCTTTTCATAACTGTGATTTCTAAAAAGTTTCTGTTGAGTACCTATTAGCACAAGGCACCATGTCCTTCAACTGTATAGAAAAAGTCTGATAGGCACAAAATCATACTTAACAGTAAAATTTACATTTTTGAAGAAGACATGGAGAAGTTGGAATACTTCCCTGACTGCAAAATGGAATGTTGATAACATCAAAAGTCTGAAGATTCCCTCTTCAGTGAGTAGATACTTACTGCATGTTATTAGACCTGGAAATTAGATCAGAGGCAAAAGTAACAGAATAAAACTGAAGTCTACTAATGGCATTTTCTTTTAAGATTATTTTTTTGTTGCACAAGTTATACATGACACATGTTTTTGTATTTAAAATATAAACGAAATACAGGCTGGGCAAAGCAGCTCACACCTGTAATCCTAGCACTCTGGGAGGCCGAGGTGGGAGGATCACTTGAGGTCAGGAGTTTGAGAGGAGCCTGAGCAAGAATAACACCCCATCTCTACTAAAAATAGAAAAATTAGCCGGGCGTGGTGGCCCACGCCTATAGTCTCGGCCACTCTGGAGGATCAGGCAGGAGGATCCCTTGACTCCAGAAGTTTAAGGTTGCTATGAGCTACGCTGACGCCATGGCACTCTAGCCCAGGAAATAGAGTGAGACTGTTTCCAAAAAAAAAAAAGCAAAAAAAAATTTTAAAGTAAATACAGAAGCACATAGAGGAAAATTAAAGGCTCCTTTAGTCCTACTTCCCTCGCCCATGACCCTCCCCAATTCCACAGACTTTGCAGAGGAAAATACAATTAACAGTTTCAGCCGAACTTTTCCAACTGTTTTTCTAGGTTAGGTTTATTCTTTAGTTCGTTCTTAAAACTTTTCTTTTTCCTCTTTAAACTTGCCTTTCTTTCTTCATGCTATTCACTTCCTGTCAGTATTCCTGGTAAATTATATACCCTGGTGGCCTTAATTCCAGGCCCTATAAAGACATTTTTAACAGCATCCCAATGATCTAATCCCTTAAGCCTCTCCTATTTCACTCATTTTTTAAAAGCAGACATTTTATGGACCAGCGAAGCAATCATTTAGAAACGTACATCTCTGAAGCCATAATCATTTCTTAATTTGTTCTGCCTCACAAACAACTACGGCCAGGCTTCCAGGAGGACAATCCTTTAAACCAAATCTCCAACACTAAAGCCGCTTACGGCTATTTCAGATAATGGGAGCTGTCCAGTCTGTGATGTGCTCAGTCCTTTCCTTTAGGGAGGATCTATTGTACTAATAATCGACTTGGAAATGAGCTCTGCACTAGAAATTTAGTAGCGAATGATGGAAATAAGTGTGCTTACAAAATTTATTGGAAATTTCTTTCTGAAGGTCAGCAAATATATCAAGCACACTAGCAAATGTGCATCTTTAAAATAGTATATCACATTCTTATGAGACACTGTTGTGAAGTTTATCGTCCTACCCTTTCAAAAGAACCAGTTAAACCAAAAACTACTTTGTAGATTTGTCTAAATTTCTGAAACAATAAATAATATGCAATAAAGAAAAAAAGCTCTGGAGATTTCCTCCAAAAGGAGAAAAATTACCAAAAATATGTCCTTTGTGGATCTTGCAGTGAGCCATATTTGTGTAGAAATACACCCTATCACTTAATAGTTATCTTGAATGGTGTTAGAATTTTTATGACTCTCAGCCTCCTGTTTAAACTAGAAATAATAATGTCTATTTTGCAAGTATTATTGCAAAATATGTTTGTGCCCCCCCAAAATTCTTATGTTGAAACCTAATCTCCAATGTGATGGTATTAGGAGATAGGACCATTGGGACGTGATTAGGTCATAAGGTTGGAGCCCTCATGAATGGGATTAGTGCCCTTTTAAGAGACTGAAGAGACTAGAGTTCTTACCTTCCACCATTTGAGGACACAGCAAGAAGGTGCCATTCTATGAAGCAGAAAATGGGGCCTTACCAAACACCAATTATGCTGACACCCTTGCTCTTGGACTTCCCAGCCTCCAGAACTGTAAGAAATAAATTTCTGTTGTTTATAAGCCACCTACTTTATGGTATTCTGTTATAGAAACCCAAATGAACTAAGACAACTACATAATGTATACATAGCAGAGACTAGGGGCATACAATTTCCATGCATACTGGCAAAATCTCACCCCAAATGTCTGCCTCATTGCTCAGCTTTTCTGCCTCAGGACTCATCCTGAAAATATAAGATTCTTCAGCCTTATGCGGGATGGTACAGAGACATTAGGACACTAACACCCACAGGGGCAACCCTCAGCCAATGACAAATGGGAGTCAGTGGACAATGCTTCAGTCTTCTGTTCTTTAGAGGAGCAATTCTGAAACCCGTTCTATACAGTTCCCTGAAGGCTCCTTGGTGGAATTGAGTCAGTTGCCCATAGCAATAACTGGCTCAAAAATGCAACCTTAATTGGCTTCCTAGAATCATCTCTCAAATAAATTACCTTCACCCAAACACTTGTTTCAGCCTCTGCTACAGGGAAGAACCAAACTAAGATATTATGTAACATCTTTTAACAGTGCCCAGTACAAAATTTGTGATTAGTACATGATAGTTCCCTTCCCTGCATCTCTTTAGTAATGCCATTCACTTTACTGATGAATCAAATATCCAGTCCTTAGCGATGACCCACTTTGGGCGAAGCAATGCTCTAGATACGGTAGCCACATGAGGCTACTGAGGACTTGAAATGTGGCTAATTCAAACCGAGAGGTGCTGACCATATGAGCTACACAATAGATTTTGAAAACTTAGAATAAAAACAAGAATGTAAAGTATCTCATGAATAATTTTCATATCAGTTAGTGGAAATGATAATACTTTGGGTCTATTGGGTTAAACAAAATATATTATTAACATTAATCTCACTTGTTTCTTACTTTTTATAATATGGCTACCACAATTTTTAAATTATCTTTGTGTCTTGTGATGCTCTGGACATTGTGGAAAAGAGTCAGGTGTGAACTGAGAGAGAGAAAAAGAACGTGTGTGCAACACAGCGTATTCAACAAGATGTTTAATTATAAGCCACAGAAACAATTTAGGCTGATGTAAGCAAGGAAAGATTTTATTAAAGATTAAAGGAGGCTGTGAAACCTGGTCCAAAGAATCAAGCTTGGAGTCTACACAGGGAAAATGTTTATAGTTTGCAAAATAGCTGCTTTTATTCCCTTTGCTGTATCTATGTCCCTTGGCAATGTAACTTTGACACTCTTCCCATCAAAACGTAGAGTGGATTTTCTTACCCTTTGATTTGGGGCTGGCCTTGTGGCTTGCTTTGGAAAATGTGGCAGAAGTGACAGCTGTGTCAGTTATAAATGCAGTCTTCACGAGGCCTCTCCTTCCTGGAATCCAGCTAAGCTGTCATGTGAACAAGACCAGGCTGGTCTGCTGGGTGACAAGGCCATGTGGTCCTGTTGTCCCCACAGCCTCATCTGACAGCCAAACCACAGAAACAGAGCTGCCGAACTTACCAGCAGTTGATTGCAAACACATGCATGAGCCCAGAGCTGCTCATTTAAACCCAGTTTAAACTGCCATTTTCTCAAAGTCATGAGCTAAACAGGCTACTAAGTGCTGAGATGATTTGTGTCAAAGATAAATCCGTACACTAGTTAAAGCAGTAGGGACAGACTTCATTCAGTAATAATCACTACAAAAGGGAAGAGGGTCCAGTGTGAGCTGAGCTCAACTTCTATTTGGGCACAGATGATTGGGCATTTTAAAAGGTGAATGAGGGAGTAAGAAGGGGAAATAAGCAGGGGCTTGTGCAGAGATTGGGTTGGTTAATTGGTGCTTATCTAGAGGAGAAGCAAATTTCTTGTGTCTTTATGGCAGGAGGTAGCCTTGTAAATTAGAGGAGGCAAGTTGCCCACCTGGCTAGGAGGGAGAGCAGGAGTTATTTCCCTGAAACTTTGCATTTCAAAGAGATGGCTCTCAGGTCTGGGAGACCTCAGGTTTGGTTGGTAGAAGATCCACATCTCAAGGGGGAGAAGAAAGGAATTAGAACCGCAAGTTTTCTAAAGTAACTGCTCTAAGAGGGGAGGTTCGAGGGCCTGTCCATGACCAGGTTTGGGCTGGAATGAATAGCAGCCTTGAGCTTCCTAAGGCAGGCACTTTAAGGGGGCAAGGGTCATTCTAGGGATGCAGCTTTGAGCTGCTAGAAACTGTATTGGTTTTTGTTCAAGACTTTGAGTGTGGGGGTGGGGGTGGGGAATGAACAAAATCATCTGTGCTGAGAGTCTGCAGTCTTTATAGGCCTAAGTTGAGACCTAGTCAAAAACAGAACTCAGAGGAGCTTGTCTAAAGTTTGGACAAGAAGAGAGTCTTTGCTGCTTAGTTTGGGGATGGTTTGTTATGCAGCAAAATCTAAATATTAATATCATGTCTCAAATCAAGCCACAGAACTGGTCCACTGGAAACTCCACCATCGCTCCCTCTGGATGTAGAAACTGCAGCGTGCACTGTTGACTCACTGGTGGTGGACGTGGCACTGCCAACAGTGCCTCTGGAAAGGGCATGCCACTCCCACCACCACTGCCAGGCTCGCCAGAATGGATTCCGTGTGGCCTGTGCTTTTTGGTGTCACTGCCTTCAATTCAAAGTCTGGGGAGTCTCCCTCTGGTTAATGGATCCCAAGTCATGTGCCCATGCCCTAGTTCTCACTGGCATCTCCAGCCTCTACAATGGAAATGCATTCTCTTTAATGAAACAGAGAATTTATGTGTGTAATAAAGGTGTTTAGATGCTGGGTTTGTTAGATAGTGAGGGATTCCAGGTCTCCTAGGGATGAAAGTGGGTGCCGTTGCAGTTCACCCCCACAAATGGGCTTTCAGAGAGGCTCATGGGAAACCTGCATGCACAGTAAAACTCAGGTCATATAACTCCCAACTGTCCATCAAAGTGATTCCATGATGACGTCTGAACCACGGGGAGGTCCTAATTCAGACACTGTAAAACAAGACCCAGACCATAACCAAGTTCTCTTTTGCTACCACAGTGGGGCCAGTCATCATCTGTGGTGTATACATCTTGTTCTGTAAACCTAAATCTTGTTCTTGCTCTATAATTCTAACTTGCTTTTAAATTTCACCTCAATAAATTTCACCTCATGCTTGCCTTACTTTGGTGTGCCTGGTCATTCTTCAGCCAAGGGCATCCCAAGAACCAACATTTCAGACTGTGACCCAACAGGCTTTCAAACCAAAAAACAAATGCTATTATGTGGATCATAATATTTCACACCTCCATTGTTTATTGATGCTGAGGACCATGCCTGAAACATACTCCTCACCCTTCTCCACTTTAATAAAATCTCTTCACCTTCCCTGGGAAACCTTCTCTGACTTCCCCCCTCTAATTCAGCCCCAACTGAATTAGAAAAATGTGCGGAGGCATGAAACCTCAGAAAGCAATCAGCACTCCCACTGTTTCTTTAGTTCTTCCTGGTCATAGTTCTTGTCAAGAATCTTTCAATCTAAGTGACTAGAATCTTTCATTAATTCCCCAGTGCCTGGCATGGTGTTGGAATAGAGTAAGCCCTCAGTGTTTGCTTCTATTCAAATAAACTAGGGATTTCATCAGAGGAAGAAATGGGAGGTCAATCTTAAAATAGGCTGGTGTCAGATTATGCAGAATGTCAATGTAACTTATCTCAGAGGCAATATGGTGTCACTGAAGGCTTTAGTACTATTTATTAGAAAGATTCACCTATCTTCAGTGTGTAAGATGCAAAAAAAGGAGACCAGAACCTAGCTAGCAGCCAGTTGCAAAATGTTGAGTATGTGAGTGGAAGGGCATAGCCATGGTAATGGAAGAGAAGAAGTAGACGAATGAGATAAATTTAAGAAGATGCTGGAATCTGATTGGTTCTGGGGGGAGGGGGAAGAGAGGAAGGAATATGTTCATAAGCCAAGTGACAAAAAGATGAATTGAACTGTGGGTTTTTAAAAAAATTATGGTAATTTTCTTGTTGCCTCAAGACCCTTTCCTCATCCTAATCATTCTGAGGCATTTTCTAATTCAGGAAAGGAAAAATTACTGCAGAACAGGAAAAAAGGATATCATAGTCTTTGCTTTTAGCTTCAAATAGCAGTGTTTTAGGACAGCAAAATTTTGGAAGGGTACTTGCTAAAGGGGTTTCACCCTTCCTCTCTGTGCAAGTTTAGGTTGCCAGTAGGTAAGAGCCTTCTGAGAGGATGAAAAGAATTCATGGAGGAGTAGGAAAAGGGTTAAATACATACACAGAGAGAACTGGAGCCTGCCCCTCCTCCAGGAGTGGAGCTCAGGGAGAGGGAAGGCTGGAGGAAAGTGTGGTGTTTTAGATCCACAACATCAGCTCGGTACTCCAGCATTTGGGGCAGAAGTGGTGGTGTGGGTTTCTCTGTGTGATAACACATTGTGCCTACTGTTAGATACGGCTGGGTGGGACATGAGGGGACGAAGAGGCTCTGATGACAGCTCTGATCCTACATGAAGCTCACCAGTGAGAAGTGGACAAATAAACTTCCCACTTCCTCAAGTGGGGCTCCGAAGTTACCTGAAAGTGACAGCTGAGGGCCAAAGGGGATTGACTTGCTAACCCCAATGCAAATATGCATCAACTGAGCTTTCTACAATTGCAGTGACTTCAGGAGGTGGCCTTCTGGAACACTAAGAAATACCATGACCACCGAAGAGCAGACACCCTCCCTCCCTGACCCCCTCACCTCTATCCTGTCAAAAATAAACCTGGGAACAGGAACACCACCCCATAGAGAAAAAGACAAAAGTAATGTCCAGAACTGACATGATTTTAAACTTGAAATAACTGAAAAAGCATGACAAAGGCTAAGTCCGCCTGGAAATGACTAGATTTAGTTTTATGCCATCAGAGGAAATAGGGCATATAATAGAAATTAAGTTCAATTACAGGAAAATAAAATGCTACCCGGTTTGTATGTGCAACTTTACGGCCTATGAAGATTATACTTAAAATAGGTATGATGGAGCTTACTTCACTTTTAAGACGATTAAGAGCTCTCTTTGGGGAAAGACAACATAGACTATTTTAAAAAATAATAACAGATAATTGACTGAAATGGTTGAAATTGTTCAACATGACCTTGAAATTAACAAAGTGAATTGCTGTTTTCCTGGTGCCTGGCCTGCTCTCTGAGGCATGTTCTGATTCTAATTTAGTGCTGGGTTTGGTTCACTAAGGTGATTCTAGCCACTATTCCATCTTGGGATGGATCAAAGTATAGGGGCCTCTGAAAAGATACACTAGCTATCGAAGTGGGCCTGTAGTTAAGATACACTCTAGAACAATTTTTCTCAATGTGGGCTGGAGAGAGGGGGTTTGCTCTTCGGGGGACAGTTAGCAATGTCTGGAGATAGTTTTGGTTGTCACAACTGAAGGTGTCACAACCACCATCCAGAGATGCTGCTAAACAGCACACAATGCAGACAGTCCCCACAACAAAGAATTATATTGAGCCAAAATGTCAGTAATACTGCAGTTGAGAAACCTACTTTAGAGGTGAGTTAGAAGCCTAACCACTTTCAGAATCCTGGCAGCCTCTTAAAGTTGACCTACCACTTTGAATTGTTAATATAAGGAATTTACTGTATACAGGATTCTTTATACTAGGAAGGGCTTAGACAAAATTTAGATTGCTCATTAGATTGTTTTCAGAAATATTTAACTTCTAAATAAAATTAAAAGCACAAGAATTCTTTAAATATTTTCCTGCCATCTTTTAAATGTAGAATTAAATTAATCAATAAATAATCTGTCTTTGCCTTCTTAATTTCGGTAATCTATTCTTAAATAGTTCTATATAAAAAAGTAACTAATTACCATGGTTTTACATGAGAAAAATTATTCTATAATGCAGTATCTGTCAACCACAACCCACAGCCAATATCCTAAAACATAACTAAAACTCAGTAAAACACCTATAAATAAATAACAAACTATATTAAGGTGTGCAATGCTTAAAACATTACTTCCTAATAACCAATAATCAGTTGTGTGGTACACAGCAATATACTGTATACAATATATATCTCTTCTCTGAAGACTCAAGAGCTTTTCATAATATCAACATGTGATTCTAATGCTGTGGTTGAAATAACTCAAAAACTTCCTGACGCATTGTTTCATAGAAATTATTTTATTGATTTTTCATTTCACTGCTTAATAATGTACACTTTTTTATGTGCTTGTTGGGTATTTGTATATCATCCTTTGTTAAACGTCTATTCAAGTATTTTGACCATTTTTTAAATTCAATTGCATTTATTTCTATTATTGAGATATAATAGTTGCTTATAGAGTCTGGATACAAGTCCTTTGTCAAGTATATTTTTCTCCACTTTCTGGTTTTGGTTTTTTTTGGTTTTTTTTTTTTTTTTTTTTGAGACAGAGTCTTGCTCTGTCGGCCCAGGTAGTGCAGTGGCATCATCATAGCTCACAGCAACCTCAAACTCCTGGGCTCAAGTGATCCTCCTGCCTCAGCCTCCCAAGTAGCTGGGACTCCAGGCCTGTGCCAATTCACCCAGCTAATTTTTCTATTTTTAGCAGAGATGGGGTCTCCTTCTTGTTCAGACTGGTCTCAAACTCCTGGGCTCAGGCAATCCTCCTGCCTTGGCCTCTCGGAGTGCTAGGATTACAGGTATGAGCCACTGCACCTGGGTTTGCTTTTTTTTTAACATTGTCTCTCAAGGAACAAAATTTTTAATTTTGATTAATCGGAGTATTGAACTGTTTCTTTTATAGATAGTGATTTCTATGTCCTGTCTAAGAAATATTCACTTACCTCAAGGTCACAAAGATAGTCTCATCTTCCTTTCTTCTAGAAGCTTTAAATACACTAGGATGGCTAAAAATAAAGGTTGACAACACTTACTGCAAGCAAGGATGTGGAGCAAACAGATATTTCATAAATTGCTATAGTGCAAAATGATAAAAGTATTTTGGAAAATTGCTTGGTAGGTTTTTACAATGTTAAACATACAACTACTCTCTGAATGAGCAATTCCACCCTAGGTGTTTACTCAAGAGAAGGGAAAACGTGCACAAACAGCTTATACAAACATATTTATAATAGCCATATTCATGGTAGCTTACAAATCGAAATGGCATAATTACCCAACAACAGGTAGGAAATAAACAAATTGTGGTATATTCATACAATGGTGAATGAACTACTGATATATACAATAACATAGATGAATCAAAAAACATTATGTTGAACAAAGACAGACACAAAAGAATACATGCTTCATGATTCCATTTATCTAAAGTTCAAAGCAGGTAAAACTAATTGATATTGCTAGAAATTAGAAAACTGGTTGTCTCAGGACGGGGAGAAAGGAGCCCAGGAAGGGGCACAAGGGAATTTACTAAGGTGATGGAAATGCTTTATATCTTGACAATGATATGGCTTACATTGTTATTGACAATGGCGTGGTTTATGTTGTTATTTTAATGTTAATGATACATTCATTTGTTATTGAACAGTGCACTTAAAATCTGTGCATTTCACCATATAAAAATTACACCTGAAAAAATATATCATATTAGGTATTAGAGGTGTAAGTCTAAATTCATCATAAATGTACAGCAGCTAAGAAATATGTAAACTTTATGAAATCCAAGTGTTAAAAGTCACAAGGCAGTCTAATGGAAAAATGTTAAAGTAGGAGAAATACTATTGCGGTGTACTGTACTTTTTGTATGCCTAGAAAGATCTGTCCTCATCTGTGCCTTTTGAGACATAAATGAAGAGTCAAGATTATGCACTGGAGGTTGTTGCACTCTGGATTACAACATTTTAACTCAGTTGGAATTCCTAACAGTGAGGCTGTGTTCTCCCCTATATTTGATCTGTTCTGTTGGGCAAGTGCCAAGAGTTAATTCTATTTCTACCTCTCACTGTAAACACAAAATATGGTATAATAGGATTTTATTTATTTATAAGACAACAAGGTTGGAAAATATTTTTGTTAGCTATTAAATTAAGTATAACCTACTTCATTTTCTCAAGGACCAGAGAAAATATGTCAGTTGATCAGTAACCAAGACCTGCTAAACCTCTGACCTAGTCCTAATAGTATAAAAAGGACTACATAACTGTGGGTAAAGTGTTAACAAAATCTTTGTTTGTCCTTTATGAACAAACTTGACCTTGGGTTAACTTTATAGCATGTTTCCCTGGAGATCTGAAAAGGGTAGGATGGAAATATTTCTACTAGGCAATATTTCTTATGATTTAAAAAAAATGACAAATTGCATCTGACAGGAGAGAAACTCTATATGAACCATAAATACCTAGTGGGAAACCATAGCTTTGGGCTTCTGGAATGTAATGACTCTAATAGCTGTGTAGCTCACTGCGGGGACTCTAGAATTGATGCCACAAACACTGTTATAAGAGATACAGGTTCCTATTTGAGACATGAGGCTTCTAAGGCAAGATGGTATACATGTATCTGTCTCATTTCCTTGCACCTGAACTGTCAACTTGAAAGCCAGAGATTTACCTCTTAATTGGTGTGAGGATTTCTGCAAGAAGTCTTACTAAAGAAAAATATTTCATGCTGCCATTCTGGCAAGCTGCATTTCCTATCTTATATCTCTGAAATTGAATCTAATGCCAAGTGTGCCTTGTGGAAGTCTTGTGAGTCGAAATTTTTAGAGACTCCTTGTGGGCAGTGCAATAACTCAGTACACAATAGAGGATACCTAATACAGAATGGTGGTGAATAAATGCCTTTCATGATTGATGGGAAATTCACCACTCTCAGAGTCATGTTCATCTCTGTCATCATGGGTAAGTCACTCTTCAATGCCACGATATAAAGTGGAGATGGCATCTGCTCTTGTACAATAGTAGGAATGTCATGAGCATAAAGCAGCACATGAAATGCTTGTGATGTCCTCAGAAGAAAGTGAGAAAGAAAAATAGCTCGTAGCAGTCTATCTATGTGAGGTAGGCAAAACTTATCAGGCCCAGAGAGACATGAGGATGACTCCTCAGTCATGCCCCCTGCACCCAGGCCCAGGGGCAATTATTTAAAGACATTTTGGTTTTTATTTCCCTGTAGTTTCCAGACTAGCTGATAAATTACCTAAATGTTATCATAGGTTACAAAATGTGGCCCTCGCCCATTATCTTCACATCCCTGGAATCTGTGAAACAAAGAACAATGTAAAGTCCATCAATAGCTCATGTTATTTTAATAAACCAATGTAAGAACTGCTTTTTTCCTTTAAAAACCCACTTGGAACTGCTACTAATCAAAGCACATATTCAGGGCAACTTGAATCTCTGTCTCCCAGGTTGCAGTCCTCAAATTCAGCCCAAATAAACTCTCTATTGATATTAATTTTGCCTCAGGTTCTTTCTTTAGGTCAACAAAGACACTATAAAAATCAAAAATATGTTTTGGTACAGGCAGGGTTGTATTTATTTCCTCCAACATTTTTGATAATTTTTTTTCTCACAGATACATAAGTGATTCCTTTTCCAAAAATAATAAGTTTACATATATTAAAAGTGACAATTATTCTTTCTCCTCTGCATCTAGTTAACTATACCAAGCCATCACGTATCACAAATCAAAAGAAAAGAAATGGAACTCTCAAATACCATTAGAGAACTTGGGAGCTATACAGTAGATGGGCACAAAGACTAGAAATCCCCAAACCATTCTAGAACAGAATGAAAAAAATTAGGGATAGTTAGACTTGAAGACACCTGGCACAAACTTTAAATACACACAGCAAATTAAGAGTAGTTTCTGAACAGTTTTCATGGGCATAGAATCTACGGTCAGAAGTCACACCTGTCAGAAGTCAGTGTAGTACTCAGAGTCACTACCTTATCTTGGTAGATAAACTTTCTCTCTAGATACACTTTTAGCCTAACATGAAAAGCAGTTTAGTGAATCTAACATTATGAGACACTTTTAAAGAATTAAGACTTATCCCAAGCACACGTTTGTCACTTGAACTTAAATTATCAAAAAAAGAGCTGAGTACATGCAACTTTCCTTACTGAGTTTAGACATAAAGCCTACATGCTCATTTGGCAGCTAACATTACCATTTGCAGATGTTGAACAGCTTTGCAAAGAAAATGTCTCGATATATCAATGACTAGATAGCTAGTTTGAGATAATAAAGATGCAGGGCTTTTCTTTAAGACCTAAAAAATCCTATCGTTTTCCAGACAATGACACTGAAATATTTAACAATATGCTATTCTAATTCATTTTCCAAGCATGTATGCAAAATTCACCAAGAGCCTGCAGCAGCATACTTAAGCAGCCACAATTTGATGCATGCATTCTAAACACAGTCAATTCTATTCTTCTGGGTATTTAAGAAGCTGTGCGTGGACATGGAGAAGAAAGAGGCAAACTATCCTACCTGCTTCCTTAACCCCACAATCTTCTCTGCATGTGAATTTATGTCTGAATAGATACAAACTAAATAATATGGTTACAATTGCCTACATCGGTGCCATTCCTTCTGTGGCACCAGGAGAGAGCCTCCCTCAAATGACAAACGAGAATAAAATCCATGTACACCCACTGCAAACATGACAGGATAGACTGCCTCTAACCATCTCGGTATCCCTAGAAGACTAATTAGTTATACTAGTTCTGTTAGGTAGACACTGTGGGTGGCCTCTGGCTCTGCTGGGGATGAGAGACAAGTATCCCACTTCAGATAACCACAGCAGGAGGGAGGAGTAATGCATGGCCCAGCAGAACTCAGCACGCTAACTTCGAAAGCAGCAGGGGATTCCCAGAAAGCCAAGCAGCACAGGTGGGGTAGGGTCTGGAAGATGACCAAAAGCAATCTTCAGCCAATTATCTGTCGTCAGCATAAATCTGCATTGTGGTTTTGCCTCCCCTCCTCCCAGTGGGCTTTCAGATAGGCTCACAGGAAATCCGCATGCGTAGTAAGACTCGGGTTATATAACTATGGTTGTCCATCGAGGTGATGCATGAGCCCCATCTGCCAAGGAGGGTAAAACCCAGACAATATAAAATGAAACTCTAGTTAATAGTCAGACCTCCTGTAGCAACAGGAGCCTGTTCACTGTCTTGTGGGGAATGTATCTTGCTTTTGCTCAATAAACTCTACCTCTTGCTTGCTTTGCTATCAGTGTGTCTTGTCTTTCTTTGGCAAGAGCACGCCAAGAACGGAGAACAGACTGCAACTTTACAGTTCTACTAATTATACTGAATGTGAATGCTAGTAAGCACTTGCTCTGTGATAACAGTGTGCTAGATAGATAATTTATAATGATTTGTTTCTTCCCCTATTGTCAGTTCCTTGAGGCCATGCACAAATTGTATCTTATTAATCTTTTCACATCTAGGTTTTACATAGAACCCGTTATAAATTTATTCAATAAATAAATGAATGGACAAATGGATGAATGAATGGCAATATGGTAGCAAACTAGTCTCAACAGTTACTGAATATACTATTACTGTATCAGTTAAGATGCTTTCAGCTGCAGCCAACAAATGACAGACTAGCAGACCAAAATGGATTAAATAAAGTAAACATTGATTATCTCATTTAAATAGGAAGTGATTCCAAGGTTGGTACAGTGATTTAATTATGTCATATGACTCAGGATTCTTTCTGTCTTTCCACTCTGCTAATCTCAGTATGTCAGCAATGTCTGCCTTCATAATCACAAGATGGCTGCTGAAGCTCCAATATCATATCATCACAAAAAAACCCAAAGCAGAAAGGAAATGAACAGAAAAAACAATTACTTTTTTCTTTCCAGAGGTCCTCCATGCTACCATATTTGTGCTTACCTCTCACAGGAGAAGGCTACTTCACTTTTCCATTTTAGACTGGTCTCCAACAAAGAAGAATGGAATTTCCATAACTGGCATAGAATAGCTCTCTATGGCTAGAGAACAGAGATGCATCCTTCCTGCACTACTCCATCAAATGAACAAAGTAAGAATTCTATTTATGTGGAAGAGGAAGGAATGGCTGTAACCTGCAATATCTGCACAGCTAATTTACAGCATGATATATAGCAGATCCTAAAAAGTCAGCACACTCTCAAATCTTTCATTCATTCAACATAGATTTGCTGACACCTACCATGAGGCAGGTCTCTGTCCCTGGGAGACATCAGAGAATAAAATATATATAACTTCCAAACCTAATGGAATTTATATTCCAGAGGGGAGAATACAGACAATAAATAATTAGTGTAATAAATAATAAGATATATTTATCAAATGTATATGAAAGTGATAAGGGATATTTAAAAAAAAAAAAGATCAGGGTAAGGTGGGAACAGGTGGAAGTTTTTAATAAGGTGATCTGAAAAGACCTCCTAAAAAAGTGACAATGACCTAAAGGAGAAAAGGCCAAAGACTAACACTCCCCCATCATCTGAAAACTGACTAATTCCAAATGGCAAAAGGTCAGACTATTGCCTTCTCAGCAAAGCCTAATTATTCAGATAGTCTCAGGATAGCCAACATTAAAGTGAAAGAGCAGGTCAGAGGAAGAGCAAGAAAGCAAAAACTGAAGTACTGTGTAGATAGAGTACATTCAGAAAAATTTCTGGTTGTGTTTCCAGGCACCTTAACAGCAAATATGCTAGGAGCTTACTAAGATAGAGGAAATTACATTGCTAAAGAACCTATCAACCTAAGAATCATATACCAAGTGATTCTATTGGCCTGAAAACTGAACTGTAAAATATACGCAGCCCTCCAAAGGGAACGAATTCCCCAAATCCTCTTCAGATGTGAACAAGAATAATAATAGACAAGGAAGTTCCTTCCAGAAAGGAGAAACAGGATCTAATCAAGGAAGTTTCTCCACTGACAGCACAGAGGTCTTTGAAATTCCATCAGTGGTTTGGACCAGTGACTGCTGTGTTTCTCATTCTCCCCTTTTCTGAATAAAAGTTTTAATTACAATTATCCTGTTTGTGATCCACCATTTATTCTTGTGGTGGGAAGAGGTAACATAAAGAGAGGAAGGTATCTTACCTTCAGTTTATATGTCACCAGACAACAAAGAGCTACACCTGGATGTGAGAGGACTGAACATCACCCAGGGATCATGGACATTGAGCTGGACACAGCAACTTAATGGAACTTTCAGTTGTCTCTCTTGGGGAAGGGATGAATGTGCTCTTTGTGGCTTGCTTGGGGAGAGGATGAGTGTGAGAAGAAGTATACACACAAAAACTCGGTAGCCAGAATTGCAGGCTGTGGGAGAAATAGCCAGTAACCTAACAGAAATCATCCACCCCTTATTCCTGGGCACATAATTAGGCTACATTTCCCAGTCTCTCTTGCAGACTGATGTAACCATGTGACTAAATGTCAGCAATGAAATGAGAGTAGATGTGATGTGTGCCTACCTCTTCGGGACTTGGGACTTTAAGAGAAGTGTGCCACCTCCACACTATTCTTCTTTCCACCGGCTGAAATCTGGATACAATCTTGAGCTCACACCCAATGACATGGTCCTAGAGAATGGACAAAACAAAATGGAAGAAACCTGGGTCTTTGAATCACCATGTGGAGGAGAGCTACCGCCAACCTGGAGTGACCACCCCCTGTTATTACATGAGGGAGAAATCATCGTCTTGTTCATTAAGTCACTGATTTTCTAAGTCAGTGTTTACAACAACTTATTCTACTCTAACATAGAAATTTAACTAATGCAGAAATTATCTTCTATAAAGAATATAATTTTAGCTATTTTCTTTCGAAATAGCTAAAATGTTTTCAGTTTGGAAACCTACATTTTCCAGTTATTTTGGAGAAAAAAAAAACTATGGTGTAACCTCTCACTTCTTACAGACTATAGATAATGGATTATTAATATATTTAGCATGTAAGATTTAGCAAAATAATGAAAAAAAACAGGAAATAAAAATGTTATTTGCTGATGTGGTACTTAAGACACCTTCACAGTGCTACAGCAATTGAAATGCAAATATATTTCACTGCCATTTAAAACTCCATTCCAAATGCAATTGTTTAAGGCTTTTCTCTTGTACTAGGTGATAAATTTCTTAAGAAGAGGGACTCTGTTTTGCTCTCAACTGTGAAAATAATATCTGGCACAGTATCTCACATATAATACGCATTTAATAAATATTTGTTGAATGAATAAAATTAACGATTGAATGAAGGATTTACATTTTAATTGGTTTTAACTTTTGTAGAAAAATAATATATTTAATAGAAATTCGAAAAGCAAAAAGACCAAAAAAGTTGTATTCCTTCTCATGTATCTTTGATGCTATCATCTCTCAGTAAGAAACCTTTCTGAATTACAACGAAATTTTAAATTTTAGATCTAACTCCATGGGCACATAGTTAACTCAGAAATATGTCTGGATTTTAATTTCAAGCTTGAGTATTCCACACCCACACATCTGATATTTATACAATAAAATATAAAAATAAACTTCTGGTAAAATATTATGAAACAGACTTTTCTAACTTCAGACATCAATCCTATCCTTTTATCACCTTGATTTTAGCAGTGGGAAATGTGCACATTACTAAAGACTGGATTTGGCTCAGAGTAGAAAAAAAAATCAATAGCTTGGCAGTTAACTCCCAATCTTCTCCCAGAAATGCCAACACAAAATTTATCCACAGACTGGAAATAGGTTTGGTTTGTTCTGCTTGCACAACAAGACAATGGATCAGCAGACAGTTTACCCATAATGTCAGCATTACTAAAACTATAGGTTATAAATCTCTTTAATGCAAATATCTGTATCCCAAACTTTCAAAGGGATGCTTGTCTAAGCTTAAGAGGAGCCATAATTTTAAGAGCAATATTTTCTTTAGTGTTAAAGATTCCAAAAGAGAAGCCCTAGACTGTTTGTAGAATCTTGTAAGGATTAGACTTTTAGAAAACTGAAATAAGCCTGCCACACTGTTCAATTTCGAGTGGAAATCAAAAAGAATTTTAAAATAAATTTTAAAATGTGTTTTAAAATTTTGAAAACAGTTACTGCTTTCTTCCTTATTAAAAATGAGCAAAGTTTAAATAGGTATTTAAACCTCAAATATATTATTTAAGCAGCATTGAATCTAAGATTGAAAATTTAATCTTCAGAGTTTATTAATAAATTTTAATTTTTAATATGATAAATTCATTCACACATTCATTCAAGAAATATTTATTGAGCATTGCAGCAGAGATTGCTTGTTTTGTATTTCAATATCCATGCTCCCTCTTTTAGAAGCCCTGACTTTCAGCTGGCCACATGGACACCTAGAATAAAGATGTGATCTTCACGTCTCCCTTTGAGTTAGGCCCTTACCACCTCAATGGTGGGGGTAACCAGAAATGGTATGTGGCAGCTTCTGAGCAATAGTCTTAAAAGGTAGCTGGTATATATTCTTTACCCTATCTTCCCACCTTCTTCTACTCTATTTAGGATGTGGTTCTAATGAAAGAACCTACCATTTGCACAAAGATGAGATCCATATCCTAGGGAAGGCAGAGCAGAAAGCTAGAAGAAATACGTATGCCTGAGGACTTTGTGAATTAGAGGCACCACCCTTGCCCTGGAATGCCCACCTCTAGACTTAAACACAAGAGAAAAATAAAGTCCTACCTTTTTAAACTCACCATTATTTGGGGTTTTCATATTACTTGTGATGAAACCTAGTCCTAATGGATTCAAGCACAAATTGTAAGATATAATAAGTATTGAAGTAAATACAAGATGAGTAAGGTAGAGTTTCTGCACACAACCAGCTTAAAATTTAATAGTGGATACTAATGTATAAAGAGCACCAGTGTAGATTATCATAGATAGTTTTTTCCTGTTTATGTTTCAAACCAATTCCCCTCCTCTGGTAACAACCATCCTTTTCCTTTGGGGGAACTTCTTCCATATCATGATATCCAGGTTTAATTTCCATACCTCCATTCCTGAGCCAACTTGAGATATTTGGGGCTGGGGGGAAAGGTGGAAATAATAACAGCCTGGCCAATTAAAGTACTTAGCCATTGTAATTGATTCACAGATGAGCATATGAATTAAACTTAGCCCTTCAGAATCTCACTGTATTAATCAACTATCACTGCAATATGTTGCATAATAAAGCAACCCAGACTCAGTGCTTTAACAACAAACATCTATCATGGGTCTACAGGTCAGCTGGGTCTACCTAGCTTTAGGCTGCAAATTGGTCTGTGGTTTGCTCCGCATGTCTCTCATCCTTCTTGGACCAGCAAATACCTGGGTGAACTTCTTGTGACATATGAACGTGGCAAAGGAGCCAAGGAAGCCACACAGTTAAGGCCTCTGCTCATTGCCATATTCACTAATATCCCATTGAGATGGAGAAATATATTCTGCCCACTATAGTGAACTGTAAGGTCATATGACAGAAGGACTGAAGAAGTAGAAATAATAATGCAATCGATTATGCACACATCTTGAGTTTCCAGTACCATTTGGGTCATGGTACCAGAAGGCTTTGGGCCTGGGGCTACACTTGCCAATCTTTCTGGCTAAATGGAAAAAGCACATCTCCAATAGGAGAGAATGAGACAGCATATGAAGAGAAACAAAGAGGTGAGAGATGAATGGATGGACATACTGAATATACTAAATCCCTTACATTAAAAATGGGACCATGTTAGAAAAAAATACCAATAGTAGTGGCATGAGCAAAAGTTGTGGGAATTCAGGAAAGTAGAAAGATTAGAGAAACTTTTGTAGCAGATATTCATTTGAATTGGACTTTAAATGATGAGTGAGAATGATTTTTACCATCACAGATACAAAAGTGACTTTCAGAAAACAAAATTATGGTTGGTTCATCTACCTAGTCTCTTTTCCTTGCTTTCTATCATGGAGGCTGAAAAACTAAATACTCACTTTCACAGAACCATTACATTAAAGGTCCTGTAAAAGTTCCCAAGATGAGATATAAGCATAAATCTGCTAGGGTCTCTCAGAAAAGTTTTTATTTTCTAGTAAAAATGAAAGCTGTAACTTCCCCTTCCCCTTATCCCCATATCTTCCATCCCTGACTTCCTCCCTGGAAGAAAATATGTTGCCTCTCAAGAGTTGCAGAGCCACTCTTGAGAGGAAAACCAGGAGAGCTACAGAGAGGGTAGTCTTGACAAAAATAACAACTGCTAGCAGTTGGTTCTACTGAATTTGTTCTGTGAAACAAATAAACCCATATTTGATTCAGACACTGTTAATTAAGTTTCCTTTTACTTGCATTTGAAAGAATTCCTAACTGACTTAAGCCTAAAGTCAAAGTAGTATCTATTTTAGATCAAGAACTATTTGTACAACTAATCTTTGTATATCGCCTTACAGTTTACAACACATTTGTGCACACTCACTGAGTTACTAGACTAGAAAGAAATGCAGTTGAAGATAAAATCCTTGACTATTCAAGTATATAATTGTTTTGTTTTGTCAAGTAAGATAGTAAAATAGAAAGCCCATTGTACCTGTTTACATTCTAAATACAGTCATGCGTCACTTAACAGGCATAGTTCTGAGAAATGGATCATTAGGAAATTTCATCACTGTGTGAGCATCATAGAATGTACTTACATAAACCTAGATGGTATAGCCTACTACATACCGAGGCTGTATGGTATAACCTGTTGCTTGTAGGCTACAAACCTATACAGCATGTTACTATACTGAATACTGCAGGCAACTGTAATACAGTGGTAAATATTTTTGAATCTAAACATATCTAGACATAGAAAAGATACAGTAAAAATATGATATAAAATATTTTTTTTAAGATGCTACACCTGTATAAGGCACTTATTATGAATGGAGCTTGCAGGACTGGAAGTTGCTCTGGGTGATTCCGTGAGTGAGTGGTGAGTGAATGAAAGGCTAGGACATTACTATATGCTACCGTAGACTTTATAAACACTATACACTAAATTTATATAAAATTTTCTTTCTCAAATAACAAATTAAGCTTAGCTTACTGTAATTTTTAATTTATAAACTTTTTAAATTTTTTGCTCTTTTGTAATAACACTTAGCTTAAAACACACATTGTACAGCTGTACAAAAATATTTTCTCTTTATATCCTTATTCTATAAGCTTTTTTCTATTTTTAAAATTTATTGTTGTTAACTTCTTAATTTTTTTTTTAAACTAAGATGCAAACACACACATTAGCCTAGGCCTACACAGGGTCAGGATCATCAATATCACTGTCTTCCACCTCCACATCTTGTCCCACTGGAAGGTTTTCAGGGACAATAACATGCATGGAGTTGTCATCTCCTATGATAACAATGCCTTCTTCTGGAATATTTCCTGAAGGACCTACTTGAGGTTGTTTTACAGTTAACCTTTTTTTATAAGAAGAAGGAGTATGCTCTTAAATAACAAAAAAGACTATAGTATAGTAAATACATAAACCAGTAACATTTATTATCAAGTATTATGAACTGTATATAATTGTATGTGCTATACTTTTATGTGATAGGTAACACAGTAGGTTAGTTTATACCAGCATCACCACCAACACGTGAGTAATGGATTGCACCACAACATTATGATTGCTACAGGATCACCAGGCAATAGGAATTTTTCAGCTTCTTCATAATCTTATGCAACCACTGTCCTATATGCAGTATGTCATTGACCGAAACATCATTATATAGCACATGACTGTAGGTGCATGTATTACTGTTACAAGTGTTAAAATCGAGATCATAAGACTGACAGAATGGACTCCTTGTAGAAATAAGATACCAATTATACCAATTATAAACAAGACCTAAGGCCATGCCAGGCAAGGGTTAAGTCATGCATCCCTACACTTAAAGAATAAACTATGTTCTAACTAACACAGAGGTTATTTTTTCTTTTTTGCTAGCAGCTAAACAACACTGGCCTCAAGATGAGCAATATTAAAACAATTGCAACTCACCAGCCACCAGACGCTAACTGACTCACCTCCCTGTTCCATAAGTCATAACTGCATCTTTCATCAGACAACAGACTGATTTCAGTGACTTTCTTCTGATCCTGATAAGAGACCACCAACCATGGACTGGTTCTGGCCAGTGCACTGTGCACTGAGTGGTTCTGTGTCCCTGCTTTATCTTTTGATATATAGGGCCTAATTGTAATACACTTAAATATTAAGTCTGCAAAGTGAACATGGAGTATATATAACATGTGTGTTTACTTATTGCACCTGTATGTGTACCTTCATGAATATTCATAGCTCTTTCTATAACCTCTTGAATATGTATATTTAGCCAACTCATTCAGCATAAATTCCTGTCTCACTCTTTTCTCCTTCAAAGTGCCCGCTTCCAGTCTCTGCTGAAGGATAGGCTTCCTAGCCTGTCAGGATGGCCAGACCGCAAGCTGTAATCCTTTATAAGAAATAAAGTTCTCCTTTCCAAATTTATGAACCTTTATCTTTTTAGTTAACTTAAGCAAGGCACAAAGAAAATTGATTGTGAAAAATGGACTGAAAAAATTAGATAAAGGGTCTACCAATGTAATAATAAAGGATTCCAGCCAGGATTGGAGTGAGTAGTACCAGAAGAGACTGTGATAAATTAAAAACAGATCCACTAATCCAGCAATCCAAGAATAAATGAATAGACATATATATACAATATAGCTAATTGGAATATATAAAATATAGCTAATAGAGTAGAAAAAGGAAACAAAATACTAAAAAGAAAAAAAACTAATCTAAAGAAGGCATAAAAAGAGGGGAAAAGAACAGGAACATATATGACAAATAAAAATAAACAGCAAGAAGGTAGCCTTAAATCCAATCATATCAGTAAATACATTAAATATAAATGGATTCTGTATCTTGATTGCAGTGGTAGTTACACAGGTGGATACATTTGTCAAAACTCACCAAATGGTGGTTTTAAAGTGGGAAAATTTTATTTCTGTAAATTATACTTGATTTAAAAAAATGGGAGGAGAGTTTTAAGGAACATAAGCAAACAGTGTAAAATGCCTCAGAAAGGGAGGTAACTGATCATTGAAAAGAACTTGTTTCAATACAAAAAAATTGTCAGTGATTTTAGGAAACTTCTATTGAATCACATTAAAAGAATCACTTTATTTTGAAAAGATGAGTAGAAGCCATCTTTTTAGTCATATTTACCTAGACTGAGAAATTCAAATAGAAAAAGCATAGACTTTTCTATTTCAATTACTGCATCTCAAATTTTAATGTGTATAGGAATCATCTGGGGGACTTGCTAAACTGCAGGTACTGAGTTAGAGAATCCTGGATGGGACCTGAGAGAGCCTACATTTCTAACAGGACACCATGTGATGTCAATGATGCTGGTTCATCCACTACTCTTTAAGTAGCAAGGGTACAGATTATTTTTCTGAGGCATTGGATGACTTACAGGAAGTGCCAATTTGATCCCGAAGTTTTAAAATCTATGGAATCATTCCTACCATCAGTTCAAGAATATCACGTGTAGACTCACAACCCCAGGCCCCTTTCTATTAGTGAATGTAACCAGAACAGGTGCTTACGATGCTGTGGAAAGTAACAGTGATCTTCCTGTCAGCAGCCTGGGGTTCAAGTCCCAGCCTCTGTTTCTAACCAACTGCGATAACCTGGGTCATTTACTCCTAGGCTGCAAAATGAGAGAACAGTTCCCGTTTCTCTTCTCTAGATTACTGTGAGGATTACAATAGAAAATGTAAGTGAAACTATTGCATGAGCCCTAACCTAAAAAAAAAAAAGAAAGTCAAGGGGAGACTTTGAGAAAGGGGTGGAACCTAAAAAGGAAAGGTAGGGATCCGGGATTATCCCCGTGGGTGTGCAAGGAATGTACCATGTTGTGGGGGAGGGGCGCCCTATTTTAAAAATAATCTATAAAAAAGCTTCTGTATTTAAAATCACGCCTATATCATGACACGTGAAATATGAACTTTTCTTTCATCATATACTTCAACTGGCACCGAACTAAAAGTTCAGTGACAGTGTTTTGCTTCAGTCTCCTGATTTCAGACAAAGTCCTACCCACGCATCTGTGTCCCTTTCTCCCATCCACCCGTCACTTTCCTGCCCCCGCCCCCCTGCGGCCCCCGCCTGGGGCAGTAGTTTGCACCACGCTGAAGGGGAGGTGGTGACGGACTCATCTATCTACGCACCTCGAGGAGGGGGGTATGAAGAGCCACGGTTCAGAGAATGGTAAGAAACTCCGGCCAAGAGACAACAAATCACAGGAAGCAAGTCGCGGTTGCGCCGTCGGTGCAGACCGGCAGGAGCGGCGCACGCAGCCGCCCTGGGAGCGCGCAGCTTTGCTCCCGGCTGCGCCACGGTCCCCGCCACGGTCCCCGCAGCCTTCGCGGGATGGCGCCGGCGGGAGAGGGCGGGGCCGGGCGCGCGGCGGTCGCCTCCGCTGCAGCCGCCTCCGCTGCGGCCGGAAACAATAGTGGAGGAGCGGGAGCCGCGAGGAACGGCGGTGGCGGCCTGCGGAGCTGGACGGTAAAGACCCCGCACCCCTACTCTTGCCCTGCCTGCGCCCCGGCCCTCGGCCCCTAACCCTGTCGTCCCGCCTCCTTCGAGCCCCGCGACCCCTCGCGCCCCTGCGCGCCCCGACGGACGCGGGTCCGCGACAGCCTGAGGGGCGGGCGCAAGCCCCCAACGCGGGAGGCTGGGCGGGGACCTGGCTCCCCTAGACGCCGAGGGCTGTCGTGGCCCTCGGACGCTTTTTCCATGTGCGGGAGGAAGCCCGGGATGATGGGACGCGGCGCCCCAGCCGGCCGCGCTCCGGGATCCCGCGGCTCCCCTCGCCCCGGCTTCGACCCCTTGGGCTGTGTCCGACCCGGACCGGGGAGCCGCGGTTCGGCCTTCAGCGTAGGTTCCTCGGACGCGGCCGGGACGCCCTCCCCGGGTGTTCGCGTTTTCCACGTGCATTTTCTGCCGCAGACCTCGGATAGCAAGCCTCGCAACGCCAAGTTAGCGAAACGCATCTAAGGTTCCCACGATGAAGTTAGCAAAGCAGTGTCCCGTGCAGGTCGTTTTTCTTGCATTTAACAGCGTTAAGTAGGGTGACAGAACCCAGCAGCAGAAAAGGCCTCGCTGCTAAGCTCTCCGTGCCTGATTACTCGAGGTCCGGGGACGGAGGAGGAAGACTAGAATACCCGCGAACAGCTTTCCCTCTGATCCCCTTAACCAAATGAAATATACAACAAAAAAGACACTTGGGTATAGTGTCGCCTGTGGCCTGGCGTTAAGTTTTACTAGCACAATGAAAGTATAATGTTGAAGTGCAAGTATGGCGATGCTTGTTTGATTGGAGAAACTGAACAACGTCCTTGTCGTTTCCTAGAAGTTCCCAATATTGCCTGCCGTAGAGGCAAGTTCTTCAAATTGTGTAACTTTCCTTTTCTGTTTCTTAATAGGGGCACTATGAACGAAGACGAGCAGTTTGTAAACATTGACTTGAATGATGACAACATTTGCAGTGTTTGTAAACTGGGAACAGACAAAGAAACACTCTCCTTCTGCCACATTTGTTTTGAACTAAATATTGAGGGTAAGGACGCAATATAGTTTTGATTTTATGGCATGACCTGTGCATTACTACTTTCATGCTGAACTGGCTATAAGGTAAAACTAAAATATTTTGAATGGCTGGAAATCGTGCTAAGTGTGAAATACAGAGATCTGTCAAAGATAAGCGTTTCTGAAAATGGCGCAGGAGTTACCAGTTACAAATGTAAGAGAAATCTTTGTTTTTTAAACACCCACAGTACCAACCCCATTTTTCCTAATATAAAAATAAAGTGAGTATTGGCTGGTAAACATGTTTTCTGGTCTGAGAGCTTATTAAGTTGTCAGATTTAAACAGACGTATGTGTTTTTTATATTGAGAAGTAATATAACAATTTACATTGATGGGTAAATGTAATTTTTTTCCTTTGGGCCTGTAATGCAAGTACTTAAGTGAAGTGAGCCTAAACTCTTTTTCCACCAGTGCTGTCTTATCCAGAAAAGTGTTTTAACATTTTTAGATAATATCTTTTCAGTAATCACACACACACCATTAGTAATTTTTAAAAACTAAAAAGATTTTTAAAATTTCTTAATAATGTCTCTAAGATATATGAAGGAAAGTTCTCCAAATATTTTTTTTTAAATCTTACTGAAAGTATTCTTTCTATTTGGTGTACAGTTACTGTGTCTATGGGCATCAGTAGTTTACTTCCAAGAAACATGGGATGTTTCCTTAATCTTAATGTTGTCATGTTAAAACTAACACTTAAAAAAAAAAGAAAAAAACTTAATATTCCTGAAAAAAAAAAGTTTGCCTGTAATTTGAGTTGTAACATATCAGTAGAGAAACTTTATTAGACCTTTAGATTTAGGACCGTTTCAAAATAATATTTCCTTTTTCCTGATTATATATTTGAAAATTTTCATGATCTTTATTTTTTCTTTGCTAAGTAGGG
Source organism: Avahi laniger (assembly GCA_963575035.1). Lineage (NCBI taxonomy): Eukaryota > Metazoa > Chordata > Mammalia > Primates > Indriidae > Avahi > Avahi laniger. The sequence continues at coordinate 6,362 of CAUYSK010042442.1, read as the reverse complement.
GATATGAAACATTCTTATAGTTTAAAAAATGCATTAAGATTACATACCTTGAAATTCTTCTTAGGACTTGTTATTCAGAAATTTCTGTGGTCACCAAACAGTATGTGATGGAAGATCATGGATTTCATACGGGTTAGATAGAATAGCTATAACGTTAGCTTTAGTAAAAGTAGTAGTAATAACTAATTTCAAAAGGATGACTTAGCTGGACAGAGTGGCTGGTGCCTATAGTCCCAGCTGCTCGGGAGGCTGAGGGCAGGAGGATCCCTTGAGCCCAGAAGATTGAGTCCAGCCTGGATTATCTTTAAAAAAAAATAAAAATAAATTAAAATAAAAAGGATGACTTAAGGCCAGGCGCGGTGGCTCACATCTATAATCCTAGCACTCTGGGAGGCTGGAGGATGGCTTGAGTTCAGGAGGTCAGGACCAGCCTGAGCAAGAGAGCAAGAGCGAGACCCCATCTCTACTAAAAATAGAAAAATTAATTGGGCATCATGGCATGCACCTGTAGTCCCAGATACTCAGGAGGCTGAGGCAAGAAGATAGTTTGAGGTTACAGTGAGCTGTGATGATGCCACTCCACTGTACCTGGGGTGATAGAACCAGACTCTGTCTCCAAAAAAATAGAAGATGACTTAAAAATGTGATTCTTCTGTAGTATTTGAATTGCCATGCTCTTAATCATGCAAGAGTGAAAAATCTAACTTTACATCCTTTGGGGATAGAATTGGCCCTCTACATTCTGATACATTGTAGAATTATAATTTTAAATGGGCAAAGACATTAAAAATTATTCAGTCCAAACCCTATATTTTGCATTTAAGGAAACTGAGGGCCAGATAGTTGGATTACTAGGGTTGCTATAGTGATGATGAAAAGCTGTTGTTATACACCAGGTGCTGTGCTAAGCAGCTTATGTAGATTATCTTATTTACTTCAAAATAGCTCTGGGATGACGACTATCATTATCCATTTTAAATGTGGTGGAACTGAACCTTAGAGACCCAAGAAATACACTTTGAAGTCACACAGCTAATAATTGACAGTCCTGGGCTTTGAAGTGTGGCTATCTAGTTCTGGTATATGTAATCTTAATTCCATTGATCTAGTATCAATAATTATTTTAATTTATAAGGCTGATGTTAAAAATCTTTCCTCCTAAATTCTAATTAGCTATCCTTGCTATTCAGTCAGCCAGCTTTTCCTAACCAGTGCTTCCTGCTAAATCATCATTAGTAGGATTCATGTTGTGATAGAATTTTTCCACAGAAACTTAAAATTTTGTAATTGCTTTTTTAGCCTCTTAAAATATACCTTTTAACTGGTTCTCAATCATTATATAAAAAATGTACAAAACATTCCTCAGTTACCATCTTTATACACGTTTCAGCTCTGATAATATCTCAATATATAAGCATGATATTAAGTCCTGTTTTTTTGGAAATGGTAGTTGTCTTCAATTGAAAGGACAAACAATTCCCAATTTGAAATAGAACAATTTCATTTAATACTCCATGTATACTCAGGGTTTTATATATTGAAATGCCAATTTAACCTTTGTGAGAAAAATGAATTAAATAATTTCTTCTTGGTTTATCTGGTGTAAGCGCTCATGAATATACATTTTCACTTTTAGTACAGTGACAAACTAGTACATTATAATCATTTTAATACCATAAAATTATTGTAGAATTAGAGCAGGGAAATGAATACCCTGAATTCCACAAAATTTTACTTTTTATATCAGTATAGAGATCATTAAAAATCAATGGGAAAAAAGTGATAATAATCATATACCAGAAAAATAACAAGTTATATTCTTTGTCAGTAAACTTGTAAAAATATCTTTGAAGTTTTCTTTCTTCTACTAAGTTCCCAGCACAATACTAGTCAATAGACTAAAATATAAGAAGGACTTTTTAAAAATGACATTTAACTTGACTAATTTGGTATAATTTTGGTGGGGGGAGTATGGTAGTATTGCTGTTGCCTGGTTTTTAGCTTACTAATTGCGAAATTTGCTCTAAAGCACTCTTTTCTCCAAGAAGAAGGTTAGTCAAAATAAATTCTCTCAAAGAATAACAACAATTAGGCTAGTTCTGGATCCACACATTAGTAGTAAACAAAAATAATATTTTTCACGTTTTGGATTGTTGCTTACATCAAATCAACACTGGTCTCCTAATCAACTGGCTTCTTGTTCAAGAACTGTGTGTATGCATATGTTTATAAAATGAAGACAAAGGAAGAAAGAGAAATAACAAAAGACTAATCTTGTTGGACAGATTTTGTATTCTAGGCATGGCTCTAAATTGGCTTTTTCTGTTTCTTTACAATAATGAAAAGAAAAGGAGTACCTAAGTTTTATATACTTCTAAGCCATGGGTGATATACTTCAAGGACCTAAGAAATGTACTTTGGGGGTTCAAATATTTTTAAATGTTCATAAGGTTGATTTTTTTTTTTTGTACCTGTAATTCACCATTAGAATAACTTGTCTACCTCTTAGGTTAGGAGACAGATGCATGAACTCCCTAATATTTATGGCCTATCCTTGGCCTTAAGATACTATAAACTTTTTCACATATGTTGATGAAATATTCTAATATGCATCATAGTTCATTATGCTAATCTCTCTAATGATTTTTAATAGCTAAATCACTACTATTTCCCTAAGCTGTCCAGGTGGAGAGGAAGGCAGCCCAAGGTGGTTAGGAACCAGTAATGGGACTCAACTGTAATGTAAGAGTTGGAAATAAGCCTGAAGAGGGGAAAGATCCAAGGCTCCAATATTGTTACTCTATATTATCGGTTTTCATTTGGTACCAAAATACTGTGCAAATAATTCTTAGAGCATTTCTACCTTCCTCTAATAATAGACTGGGCCAACTCCTTATATACAGGTTGAGCATCCTAAATCCAAAATACAAAGTGCTCCAAACTGCAAAGCTTTTTGAATACTAACATGATGTTCAAAGGAAATGCTCATTAGAGCATTTTAGATTTTTGGATTTGAGATTCTCATCCAGTAAGTATAATGCAAATTTTCCAAAATCTGTAATTTGAAACACTTATGGTCCCATTCATTTCGGTTAAGGGATACTCAGCCTACACCAAGCAGTTTTCAGCTTAAGTTGACCTTGTTAGTTGATGAGTAAGCATGTATCTGGCTGCTCTCTGTGTAGTCCATCTTGGCCTTCTTCCTCCCCTAATTTGTTTTATTCCAGGAACCTTTCTAGAAGGAGACCTGCAATCAGCTCCTTCCTAATCTCCTCAGCAAGAAAAATCTCTAGGTGATTTTTCTTGGTTAAGGCACAAGTGAACCCAGTGCCTACTTTTAATTTTATTGTTCCTTGATTCTCTGTGTCTTTGATGGTTCACTGTTTACACCGTAAGTAGTCAGGCACCAGTTCGAATCTATTAAATCCTTGATTTAGTTTGTGAGTTAGAACTGTTTATTTACTGCTCAAAGTTTGTCATTCTTCCTCTATGTCCTGCTTCTGACATATGAACATATTTCAGCTTAAGTAAATGATCCCACCACATATGATAGGGAAGCTATAAATAGCCAGCTCAATCTGGCATTAGCCTATTTCTCTTGTTTCCCATCCCATAAGGGCAAACATCATGTGTTAGTTACACTTTTAAGTGTAAAGCCTAATGTGACTTCTGAACTTTAGCTTGGAGATTTTTGGTATACTTGTGTGTTAGTTTGCTGTAACAATACCTGAGATTGGGTAATTTATAAAGAACAGAAATTTATTTATTACAGTCTTAGAGGCTGGAAGTTCTAGGGGCCCACATCTATTGAGGGCCTTTGTGCTGCGTCATCCCATGGCAAAAAGAGAGAGCTAAACTCACTTTTATAACAAAGATAGTTTGTTATAAAAAGTTATCTCAAGATAACTCAGCCACTCCATGATAATGACATTAATCCAAACATGAGAGCGGAGCTGTCATGACCTAATCACCTCTTAGGTCCCACCTCCTAACACTGTTGCACTAAGGATTAAGTTTCCAACACATGAACTTTTGGGACACATTCAAACCATAGTGACTTAGAAATAAAGGTTAATTTTTTTTTTCTTAGCTGCCTTTTAATGTCAGTTTAAACAAATTTGAATAATTTTTTCAAATGGCTCTGATAGTAAAACCTCATTTGGACAGGACTAGGGATGGGTGAGTGGAAAATGGGCTTAATTGGTGATAAGTTTTATTTAAATTATAGGATATTTTAAAAGAAATATAGTTGAAGCTCGGCTAACAACATCTGGTAAAGACTTGCGATTTAGCTAACAACCCATATATGAGGAGCCACGTTCCTGATTTTTATCGCTATCCTAATTATGGTGGCCTCTTTTTAGTTACTTCTAGCTTTCTCTCCCTCTTAATTTTGTTATGCTTTCTAATTCTAACATTGTTAGACTTTCTCATTCTAAAGTCTAGGGTAAGATTAAAGTTTAGGTCATACGCAAATTTTGGTTGTGAAAATATATCTGTTACAAGTTAGGTCTAGCTATATGTAACAGGAATTTTAAATATGATGGTGAAATAAAGCCGCTTTTGTTTTTCTGTTGTACCTTCCTTAGCACATAGTTTCCATCTTCATAGTCACCTCATAGGCCAAAGTGGCTGCTGGAACTCCAGCTGGTTGCTTACTTATTCCAAGACAGAAAAGAAAGGATATCTGACAGAAGGTGGTGCATGTCAACAGTCTTCTGCACCTAAAAGGAGTTTTTCCTTGAAGTTCCACCTAAGTTTCCTGTTCATTTCACTGTCCTTATATTCAAAAGAAGCTCCTTCAAATAAAATCAGCATTTTACACAGAAAGGAACAATGGATAGTGAGTAGGCAACTAGCAAAATGGGCCACAGAGAGGCCATTTTAGTAATTAAAGGTTATGCTCCATTGAAGACAAACTATTTGAGCTACAAGGACCAATAAGGAATGCTCTGGTGAATCTTCCAATCCTGACATTTGAACTGGAAGGCATTGTAGCAAAATAAGGGATTGTATTCTGAGGTTGGGCATGTAACCAGACCTCACATGGATTCATTGCCAGAAAGCTATAAGAATTTTCAAGTTTCTGACCCATCTGAGTACATAACGTGTAATGATTAATAGTACTACTCATAAAGAGGTCCCAAATTTTTTTCATTCTGTTAGAAACTTGTGTGATTAAGCAAGTTAATATATTATAAACTTAGAAAAGCTCCCCTCTACTTCTCCCAACCTCTGATCATGATAAATTAACGTGGTAATTCTACTGTCAATACCTTAACATGGAAGACTTATTTTCTACAGCTGAACACATCTGCCACTGCTACAGTGATTAAACACATGAACCAGTCTTGAATTTTGACCCTGAATGTGCTAGTTGGGTTTCCTTGGCAAGATACCTAAGTTAGTACTGTCATACTGGTTCCCTAATGTTACCAGTAAGAACAGCTTCATATTTTACTTCTTAATCTTGAAATTACTGTGCCAGAATCTAATTCAAAAGGCTCAACTCCAGTTGTTGCTGTTTGACCCAAGAATATTTGGCAGTATAAGCTAATGGAGCTCAGATATTTGTTTGCTTTTGATGCACAGAACGCAGCTGCAGAGCAAGTGAAGCATAACGATAATGAGCACAGGTTCCTCATTCTGTGCCATGGAGATACAAAAGCTCTAGGTCGGGGCACACACTTCAGAGCCACACTGTCCAGCTTTGAATCCCATTTACTGTGTGAACTTGGGCAAGTTGCTTATATATGTTATTCTGTCAATGTAGCTAGAGGTGTATGCCCATCTAATGTGTAAATAGGAAATGATTAATATTTACTCCATCCCACATAGTGATTGCAGCTAAAATGCCTGTAGAGATGAATAGGAGGATTGGAAACCTGTACTTTGTGAACTCATTAAGTATAATTGAGCATTTATTGTAGCTAACATTTATAGAACATCTTGATGGGAGCATCAAGGCTAAATAAGTAATATATTGTCTCCATTCGTATGTGGTGAAACAAAGGCATTAAAACCAAAGTTGCCCAAAAGTTGCATCAATAGTAAGAGACACAGAGGGCTTCAGATCCAGGTCTCTGATGCCGGTAGCTACTGTGGGAAATGAACGTTTCTTTGACCTTTCCCAAGTTTACATTGTAGACCACATCCGCCATGATAGTGGCAACTCATTCATTGGTTTTCCAGTACCTGACTGGTTCTAGTTTCCTTTTATAAGTTTCCTTTTTTGTTTGTTTTTCTAAATAATGTTGGCATGTTCTGTCCTAGACCTTCCATGCTTACTTGCCTTGATTTTTCATGACCTTGTATATGCTGATAACTAGCAGATCTCCTCCTCCCCTGAATCCCCTCAAGCT
>CAUYSK010042439.1:0-40541 GCA_963575035.1 Avahi laniger | reverse complement strand
ATATTTTTAGTTGTCCGATTAATTTCTTTCTATTTTTAGTAGAGACGGGGTCTCGCTCTTGCTCAGGCTGGTTTCGAACTCCTGAGCTCAAACGATCCGCCTGCCTCGGCCTCCCAGAGAGCTAGGATTACAGGCGTGAGCCACCGCGCCCGGCCTTATAGGGATTATTTTTTGATTATTCAATTATTAGTTGTCATTAAAAATAAATTCATAAAATACCAAAATACAAAATTCTAAATAGAGTATTACATTATATATTATTGTTTTGCAATATCTTTATGAAAACAATAAGGCAACAAATCATATTTGCCAGTATTGCAACATTCAAATTAAATGTAATGAAATTTATTTGCTTCTCTCTATAATCTATTAAGCAGATTAATATTACTCAGGAATTCTCTGAGGAATAAAAATGTTAAGAGCATCAAAAAACTAAGTTATCAAAAAGCTATAGATATATGCATTTTATTTTTTGGAGTATGAACATAATGATTCTTCTAATTTAATTTTAATATATGAGCAAGTTGACTTACATAAATCAGGTTCTTAGTCTTTTCCTAATACTCATTAAATCTCAATTCTTTTCATATATCATCAAAGATACTATAGTGTGGGATATCCTAGTTTCGCAAGAGCACTATCACGTTGTTTATTTTGATGAGCAATGATCCAATTATCAAGTTAGCATTTTTTCCATCCGTTATAATCTTGCAAGGATAATCTACATTTCACAGGGCCTATTATAAACTCTCCTAGTCTCCTAAACTTGTATCTAATTGCAAGATCCGTTTTGATAGAAAAACTCAAGTCATAAACTTTTAGGTTTTGAACTTCCTAGGCATAACTCAAAAAAGTCTCCTTCTTTGCCAGGGTGGTTCCTGAATCTCCCCGCTGGCTGATTACTCAGAAGAAAGGAGACAAAGCATTAAAAATTCTGAGAAGCATTGCTAAATGCAATGGGAAGTATCTCTCACCAAATTACTCGGAGGTAATTTTATATATTACTGGTACCAAAGATTGTTAAAGTAGGTAATTAATTTCTTTGTCACATATGTACTTAATTTTGCTTCTTAAAATTGTGTGTATCTTACCAAATGTTGACTAAATAATTTTCAGTTTGACTGAACTAAAAAGATCTTGGGAAAGGTAATAAGATATATTAAAGAAGAAATAATTATAAAGTTGTAATAACATTATAGTTAAGATTAATTGATCATTTCAATTCATATTGTAGTAGTTGCACCAAGTTACTTGATTTATTATACTTTACTTACTATAGGCCCTATATTTAACAATTCATCTTGATTGTGTAAACTATAAATTTTTTGACATTGAATTTAGTGTAAAGTAATGTTTTTAAATTTGGTCTTGGAAATACTACTTATTCAAACCAGAGCTTGAGCAGTAATGCAATATTTTATCCTTTATATTTACAAATGCTGGTCTTTCTTCCTTCCTTCCTTCCTCCCTTCCTCCATCCAGCAGGTGTTTTGGATGCCTCTGTATCAGTACCCTAAGAAAGGGGTGGGGGATTCCAAGCTTATTCGTTGCCCTCTGGAAGATTTGGTGTGCGGTAGAGAATATAACATATATTTGAAGCGACTCCTAAATAATTAGAGAATAGCATATAAAGAAAAATATGACAACGGTTTAGCTGCAAAGATTAAGTGAATGCAGAGTAACAGAAGGATTATTATACAAGAAATACTAGACGGCCGGGTGCGGTGGCTCACACCTGTAATCCTAGCACTCTGGGAGGCCGAGGCGGGAGGATTGTTTGAGCTCAGGAGTTCCAGACCAGCCTGAGCAAGAGCGAGGCCCCGTCTCTACCAAAAATAGAAAGAAAATTAATTGGACAGCTAAAAATATATAGAAAAAATTAGCCGGGCATGGTGGCACATGCCTGTAGTCCCAGCTACTTGGGAGGCTGAGGCAGAAGGATCGCTTGAGCCCAGGAGTGTGAGGTTGCTGTGAGCTAGGCTGATGCCACGGCACTCAATCTAGCCAGGGCAACAAAGTGAGACTCTGTCTCAAAAAAAAAAAAAAAAGAAATACTAGAGAAGAATTTTTGGAAGAAATGAATCTTGATTTAAATCTTGAAGAATATTAAGTTGCTAACATTGTTTTCTTCCTAGCACTCAGTTTGTTTTGATAAAAACGTTCTTACAAGAACATTCTGATAAGACCTAGGTTTTGTTGGTTGTATTGGCCCCTCCCTAGCCCTAGAACTAGGTCAGATATATTTAGATTCCTGCCTTCTTCCTTCTTATATTAAGGTGTGGCAGGCAGTGGTCTCTGTGTTTCCAAAGGTTTCTAGTGACCAGTTACCACTAATGCAAATAGGTTAATGATGTACCTTGAGGTTTACAGATATAAAATGTGTGGTAAAGATAAAGCATGATCTATTTAAGGACTGTGACTAATTGATCCTTGTCATCCTTGGAGTGAGCACATTTGAGCTATACGTCCCTTTCCAGGGAAAAACGTGCGCCTGCTTTCCCTGCTTGCTCTCAGCTCATTGGCTGTCAGTCCCCACAGCTGGATCAAAGGTATGATCATTTCTGTTCAATTTTAATAGTCAAATGCATGTTTTTTGCTATTCACATAGCAGTATCCTGAAGATACTGCACACATTGTCCCAGAGGTAAGCGTATATAAGAGCTAAGTCAAGGTTTATAAGAACATAGAAAAAATAGCTGTGTGCTGATGGCCTGTGAAATAGAATGCCACATTCTTCAGGCAAGTTGTGTGTCACAGTGAGTGTCGCCGAGAGGAGTGTGATTTCCAGAAGCAGCTGCTGCTACACGTCCTGTAAGCATCCAGTTCAGGGCTGCTCCTGTGGACCCACTGACCCCGCTTCTATTGAATAATTCACGAGCACTGTAGAGAGCGTGTCGACAGCAAACTAGTTCCATGTTCTACATGGCTGTGCTTGTACAAGATCATGAACTAGGGGAGCCAGTGCCTTCCAAGTCATTTTAACTCTAGTTTTCAGAGGTTAGACAGATGGTCTCTGTTGAAAAGCCAGGTCTGAAGCCAGACTTCTGCTTTCCTGGGAAATTGACTCTAGCGTCCTAGCTGCCACTCTTGCCATTCTGTTACCACAGCTGAGTTTTGGGTTTTTGTTTGTTTTTGTTATCCCAATAACTTTTCATTTTATTCTTACTTTTTTCCCAAAAATTTTAATGTGGAAATTCTCAGACCGATTCAAAACTAGAGAAACTAGTATAATGAATCTCTATACACACACCATCCAGATCTAACAGTTACCAGCTTCTGACCAATCTTATTTTTTCTACACTCAACCTACTCTTGCCACTCACTGAAAAGAATCATATCCAGCCATTATGAAAGAGCATTTCATCTTGTAATATTTTTCTCTAAAATAGAAACACATAAATGCTTAGTTCTGGGACTACGTGTGCGCTATCTTCAGGACACTGCTAGATGAATAGCAAGAAATATTCATTTGGCTCTTAAAATTCAGTACAAGAAACCACAACTTTGATCCAGCTGTGAGGAGTCATTGCCACTGTGAGAGAAAACGGGGGTGGAGGGCAGAGCAGAAATATATATAATATAAATATAAAAATAAGCTCAATGCCATTATTCTAAGAAAAAGCAAATAATTCCTTAATATCAACTATCAAATCAGAGTTTCCAATTCCCTGATTGTCTTACCCTGTTTTATGACTTGTTTGTTGTGTTAGAATCCTCCTGAGGTTTATATGTTGTGATGGTTTGGGCCACCTTTTCAGGATTCTTTAATCTATAAGTTCCTGCACTTTTTCTTTTCCTGGAAACTTTGAAGGTGAAAAATCCCGGAGAGTTTTGCCTGTAGAGTTTCCCACAGTCTAAATTTTGTTGATTGCATCCTTAGTATCCTTTAATATGTTCCTCTGACTTTTGTATTCCCTGTAAATTGGTCGTTAGATCTAGAGCTTTATCAGGCTTGGGTTTGATACTTTTGGCAACACTTCTTCCATTACATTTAATGGAAATGTAAATTCCATCTCTTAATGGAATCTTCATTTATTACTGGAATATTATTATGAAGACCAACTTCTCCCATCAACTCTCGGTTACCCTGAGATATAGTTCATATAGGAAAGGCAGGACATATGCATAATTCTTTCTTTCTTTTCAAAATAATGAATTGCTTCCTTATATCCTCCAACAGTGATCAGTGAGTTGTGTGGTTTTTCAAGCCTCATTATAAATGCCTGGATTTAAACAGATTGTATATGTTTCAGTCCTTTGCAACTATTTTGGCTTGTATCCTTGTTGATGCGCAAATTGCCCCATCTTTGGACAAAGAATGTTTGTGTTGGTTCCTGAGTCCTGCCACTCTTTTTGTGGTTTTGGAATACTTCCTAGCACACCACAATTTCCAACTCACAAACTCATCTTGTAAGTTCCAGTCTCACACTTGGAATCACCTATTTCTCCAAGGGTGCTTTGGTTTTTTAAACAAATGTCTCCAAACTGAACCTACCCATCTCAAACTCTTTTATAATAGTTGTACAACATAAGCAGACAAACAAAGCTTTATCTTCAAAATGAGAAGGATTTAACATTTCACTTTAAAACACCTTATTAAGATCTGAATTTAGTCATGTTAGAGGCCACACCATTTTTTTCCATCTCAAAGGGTCTTATGTTCCCACAAAGCATAATGATGTGCAAAACACCTCTTCATGATAACCAGAAGTGTTGGCCAGCAAGGCAGGTGTTGCACTTGAACTCCAACGCCAAAATCAGAGCAAAATCCTAGTATAGCTTTTGTGGAATGATAAGCATGGCCTGTATCAATTACTCATATTTTGGTGACTCAAATAAATATTGTTCGTGTCAACGTTAGGATCCAAGGAGTCTGGTTGGACTCAAAGCAGCTCTAGGAGATCTGGCCACTCTGCAGTATCCCCTCTCCAAAAGAACCTTGGCCACCTGCCAAGCCCATCCTGTTCCATCGCTGACACCAGGAGTCCTAGTATATTTAGGGGATCCTAAGGACCTAATTACCCAAGGATGCCCTATATTGCAGAAGATAACCTAAGTTCACTATGATCCAGGATCACACTATTCCCCAGGGCTGTAGTAAGTAGAGGGAAGATATGGGAAGAGTAAAGTTCGATGGGTTTGATTCCAGCATTCAACCAGATGGATTATTCTGAGGGTTGTGTGTTCTGTAAATCGCCTCAGTTATAGTTCATATGGATATTACTCATTTCATGGGTAAGCAAACTCTGTCTCTGTCTCACTGGTCTCTCTGCTTCCATATTCCAAAGTTCCTGGCTGGCCTCTGGCTCTGTGGAAGAGACAGCTAACAGGTAGAAAAACAGGTGATCAGAACTACAGGCTCTCTGACTATACCAAGAGTATAATCATTATTCACCAAAAATAGAATCCGGAAATAAAAATACCCACATAAAATAGGCAAGTGGCATGAGCTCCTAGGAGGTTAGTAGAAATTAAAGAGAATCAGAGAGTGGGTGGGATTGTAAACAGTAGGTGATTGCCCAACACAGAAGGAAGATTACCTGAGACACCTAGTCTGGTGGTTCTTAGCCTTGTAGCATTTGCATACTATAATTTCTAAGGCCTACTTGAAAAACTAAAAAGCAAATTATTGGTGGTGAGTCTACAATAATCACAGCACAGGCACATCTACAGCAGAACAGTGTCTCATGATGTCTTTGGGAACATCCACCGTCACCCAGTGACCCAAGGGGGCATGTTGGGGAAGAGAACTGTTTTCTGGCCTGGCCACACCTTCTATTTTGCTCAGAAGGCAGCTTTTGATGTTCTAGCCAATGTGAAATTTTTCTGTGGTATCAGTTGGACATTTCTTCCTACCTTTTCCCTGTAGTGTGCCATTTCTTGCCTTACGCCTGATCACTGACCACTCAGCTCAGCTTTCCTCTCTCAGGCGATGGACATATAATAGTACTGTGTGTATGGGTGAATGACGAATTGAATGACAGTGTTCATCGGCGGTTATGGCCACTGTCCCAGGTGCTGAATGTGTGTGTTTATCAAAATAAAATGGACAAGTATTTGAGAATGCCTACAATTTTTGGTAGTAGTAAACGTGGTCTATTGCTAAGTAGTGGAGAGCTGGGATTCTTTCTTACTGAATGTGAAGTGATGTTACCTGTGATTGACTGTATTAACGTTGTCAACTATTCACTTCCTCTCTGTAAGAGAATTATACATCCCATCCCTGCCCATTGCCAGGTGACTTGTAGCAGTACCTCTCTGCAGGCAGTATCCACCTCCACCCAGTGTCAGGCTTGGCCACCTGACTTGATTGGACCCAAAGAGCAGAAGTGCCAGAATACCGATTCAGAGCAGGAGCTTTAAGAGGCATCATGAGTTTCTGACAGCCCTCTTGCTCTTAGCATCTGCCACAGGAACAGCACATCCCACGTTGAGACTGTTCCTTCAGCGTGGGTCTCAGGACAAGAGCTACACCTTGCAGCAGAGCTGCCCCAGCTGACCCACACTGCCGTATGGAATACGGCCGAGAAATAGCTGTTTCTGCAGTAAGCTACCGTATGCTAAACCTGTCTCCATATGCTACAGAGATTTGGAGGTGTCTGCTCTTGCAGCCGAAGCTAACTAATACAGTTGATCATAGTATTACTAGTTCAAGTGCCAGAATAGGGTTCAACACATTTTTGGTTATCCAGAAGGCATCTGATAGTGATAGATTAGATTATTATTTGTAAATATTCATTCGTCTTTCTCATTTCTAAGAGATGAAAATACTTCCTGGCTCCCTTGATGTTGGGCATGGCAATGTAAATTTCCTTGGCCTCATGATAGGTGGAGTGCACTTCCTGCACTTCCACATTGAGCTTGGTTATGTGGCTTGCTTTGGCCGGTGGTAGGTTACCAGATGTGATACAGATGTGATGAAATGTGGTTCTGAAGTCGGGCTTTTCCTCTGCACTTCAGCCATCACTATGAAGGGAATACCTCCAGCCTCACCTGTGGGGCCCAGAGGAGGCTGAGAGACGCCCATGGTAGAGCTGCTCCAGCAAAGCTTCCCCAGGCCTGCCTCTGCAGCTGCCCAGCCAACCCACACACCGGAGCCCTATGAACGTTTACTACTTCATGCTGCTAAGATTAATGGCTGTTATGCTGCATTATCTATCAATAGTCAACTGATACACTGATGGGACAGCCATTGTCACTGTACTGAACTGGATTATACAACTACACAGGTAGTAACTGTGGCAACATTTTTGTTTTCCTATTTTTCAAGGATTTTAAAAGCCTTTACCCTAAAGATCCCTCTCCTTCCCTTCCCCACAAAACTCCCACATCTTGTGTTTGTATGGGATGTGCTCGTGGAGAATAGTAGGTTATAATTCTAGTTAACAAGAAGCCTCTGGCACCACAGAACTTAATATGTCCATATTTGTTAGTGATATTTTTATGCTATGCTGGCAAAATAAACCCATAAGGTTTGATTGTAATTTTCTTATTTTTAGCATATCCCTATATGGTATATTGTTCATAGCTGATCTACAGCTTATTGAAATTGAATACCAGGTGTTATGTCAATAGGTGTTCACACATAAACAAGCGCATGGGCAGTTCCCGTGGTGGTATGTTCAGGTGACATCAAGAATGGACATCTGAGCTTTCTGATCCCAAAGGGATTCCTTTGGGCACATCATCAGTATAAATGATCCCACTCTTTGACGTATTTCCAAAACGGAAAAGATTAAAACCTCATTAGAAGTGTCTTGCTAATTTTTAGATTACCTTAGTTACTGGAGAGACTTCTAACTCTTAATGGCTGCTGTCTTTTCTATAATTTAATGAACTGTCACAAAAATACCAATGTTGCTTCAGAAAGGGACTTTCCAGCTTTGGGACTATCTGTTTCTGACATTTTCTTTCAAAGGGGGATTTTTATAAACAATTTTTTTCTTCCAAAAGAGGAACCACACCATGATTCTGACTTTCATGAAGACCATCGGGGCTGTATGGTAATTCAGTCCAGTTATGATGTTGTCTTTGTTAACCGCTGTGTTTAGTTGTTATCTCAGACTTGGGATTTGAAATTTCTCTGCATGAAATTAATTTCAAAAGATCCAGAGCACATAGTTTAGGACCAGGCAGTGGCGAAAGGGTCTGTAGGACAGTCCTGTGTCAGAATGGGAAAGGTGTGAGTCCCCAAAATAGTCAAGGTTATTGGACAAAAAGTCACTGGGAACACATCCAGTGCTTTCCCCTGACAGAGCTAAATCTTCGTTCTTTCACTGCACAGTGAATGGTGCCAATTCTACCAGCAAAGCCCTCATCTTGAAAATGACTCAAAAATGATAACCGTGTATGCATATTATCACATTCGCTTTAATTTAGAATATTCTTAGATGCATAAAAAATGTCAGGACATTTGATATACCCAACACAAAATGGACCTTTGCAGCCAATCATTAATTTACTCATACTTCATATTTTTGAAAATAGCCTGAATTCAATAAATGGGCTATGTTTAAATGGCAGTCTTTACTTTCTGTGTCTTTAACTTTTTAAAAATAAGATTATCTAACATAAAATGTGAGAACCGTTTATGCTACACTGAAATGGTCATAAGAGCAGCGCTGATAAACTGTTATGTCAAGAGCATGTCAAGGGCTCTGAGTTCCTTTCTTAAACGTAGTGATTAATAAATTCCTTTTATTGCATTTTCGGGGTCTGAAATGTCAGTTCTTGGCGCGCTCATGGCTGAAGAATGACCAGATGCACCAAAGTAAGGCAAGCACAAAAATGAAGTTTATTGAGGAGAGAAAGATAGGATTATAGAGCAGAGCAAGATATAAGTTTACAGAGCATGATACATACACCACAGATGATGAAAGGACCCATTGTCACAGCAAAGGGAGAGCAAAAGGAAGGGATTGGTTATGGTCTCAGTCTTGTTTTGTAGCATCCCAGTAGGGACCTCTCTAGTGGCTCAGACATCACCACTGAACCCCTTTGATTGGACAGTTGGGAATTGCATGACCTGAGTCTTACTATGCATGTGGGGTGTTCTAGGTCACTTTCTGGGCTCTATTGTACCTCTGCAGCTTGGCCCGTGGGCTAGAGAGTCCTCTGCATTCTTTTGCAATTGGTGCACTAAATTCTGATTGGTAGATTTGTAGGGTGTTCCCTCCTACCCCAGGTATGGCAATCACTCGGGACAGGATTAAGGTGGAGCAGGGCCAAGATGGGCCCACCGTTCTCCTTCTTCCCACGTGGGGCAATTACACTAAGGCAAGGCACCCACTTTCATCCCTAGGAGACCTGGAATCCCTCGCTGTCTACCTAACACTTTCGCTAAAGGAAATTCAACCTAACACCTTCTATATCAGTGGGCTCTCATTTAACCCATATAAATATTGAGGAGAGGATGTTCCAGAGCATTATATGACTTTAAAGGTATTAGAAATTCAAATTACATGTGCCTTAAAGACTGAGATTACAGTCCTGGAATGAGCCAGGGAAGCTGCGGGATGCCTCACCACGGAGCAACATCTTGAGCGAGGAACTGCAGAGAGTTGTGCCTTTTCTCCCACGCACCCAAACTCATCTTCCAGATCCCCTCTTGAAATTATTTGAGCTCTGGGTCCCTCTCTGACAGAAGAGAGGAGTGAATTTGCTTTTCCTTTTTCTGTCTTCAGCATGTGCCGGGGAATGTCCCTCTGATACCTTCTTTGGAACCTTCACCTCTATCAGATTTTTCAAGTGTTTTGTTCCTTTGCCATCTTACCCATTCTTGTGTTTCTGGCAAAATCAGTTTCTGCAATCCAAATGCCTGTTCTTCCCTACCATGGGGAAATGAGAACATGCTCCTCTCTGTGAGCGCCTTCCTCGGCGGAGGCGATAATGCATAGTACGTCCAGAGCCCTTTGCAGCCAGGGGCCCCGGCAGGAGTTCCTGGTGCTATTCATGATCCAGAGCTGCCGTTTCCATGACAGTCCTGCTTGCTAGATCTTTGACCCACCAGGAAAATTGCCTTTTTTCCTGAAATAATACTGAAAAAGAGATGCAGCCTGGGAAGAAAGTGAAATCCATTTAAATTCCCCAGAGCAAGATTGAACAATGGTGTACACAGATGTGCCCCTTTGACACAGGAGGAAATTGTACTAAGTAGTAATGGAGAAAACACATTGAGATTCAGTCTCTTGAGACCTCATCCAGGAAGATGATATAAAAAGGTATCAGGTGCTGGATTCTCATGGGATAAATCCTCCCTTCCTTAGAAAGAATTAAAATTAAGATCCATCTAATGGATGGGTGGATGAAGGACATCTAGGTTGTGTTGACATAGCAACACGTCTCCCTAGGGATGCTGATGGTGCGAACCCACCCACTCATACAAACTGCATTGGGCCCATCCGTGCAGAGATGGCTACACTACTTGGTTTGGAAAAAGTTATATGGACCTGCTCCATTTTCTTTTTTCTCTGATTTTGGCACTATTTGAGGAAAAGGAAATATAATTTCCTTCTTTCCATACATAAAGGGAAATGGATTGATAGGAAATCTTTGCAAGGTGCCTAAATAAAGAATTCATTAAAGAGCAGAGAATCTTTATCCTTTCCAGGAGAATAACTTAGGGAATGTTAGGGAAATAGTCAGGACTCAGGACATTTTTTCTGCTAGAGGAATCTTTCTTATAATAGCAAAACTTTGTCACCTTCCCTAGTGATGGGCATGGAGGGTGACCACAGAGGGAACCCAGGACGAGCAGATTGCCCTGTTCTTGTTCACATACTCCTGTCTCCCAGCAATAACGTGGCCAGTCTATCCAGTGGGCCACAGATCCTTAGGGACTATGGAGTTGCTACAAGGGTCCACAAACCATTTACAACCAAGCCTTGTCTGTAGGATGAGTTAATACATCTTGGATAAAAATATCCTTTTTTTTTTCAGATAAAAGTAAGTGCAATTGTAGTTAATAACAAATTGGAAGGTGTTATGAAACCACAATAAATTTGTGTCATTTTGTGGTCTCAATGAGCAGAAGTGAAAAGCACAATTCCCGTCATGTGGGCAGTCTTCAAATTCTGGACACTCACCGGACATCCTCATGCTCAGTAATGAGAGGAGCCACTGACCTGTGAGCACATGTGAAGTGTTTCCACCTGTTGGACAACTACTCCAGGAGCTTTCAGAGTTAAAGTTATACCCTGCTCGTAGGAAGAGCTGAAGAACTCTTTAACTATACCTGAGTTTCTTTGGAAAATTTCTCAGTATTCCCAGGTAAAATCAAGGGCTTTCTGAGTAAGACATAAGGAAAGCAAAATTAGATATTTGGCAAATCTGGAAGCACTGAAGATGGAGGAAATTCTGAGATGATCTCTAAATGCCTCTCTGAGGTTGTTTTGGTTCTTTTTCTTCTTTGGGTGCAGCGTCGAGTTAGCTGTGCCCCTCTGTGCATGGCTCAGTCACCACGGGGCTATGCAAAGCCCTTCCTCGCTTTGCTTGGTTTTCCTCTCCTCTTCCTCCCCCAACCCCCTCTTCCCTCTGTAGTTTCCCACCCCATGTGTCTAATTTACGCCCTTTGATTTCATATGTCCTTATGACGCAGAGGGTACTGTATTTAGGTGACGTAAATGGCACCGTGCCACCCCAGATCTTGTTGTAATGCTGACTTTTCCACTCAACCACGTTTTTTAAATGTCTGCCCAACTTGCTCATGTGTGCGTGCATTGCTTCCAACTGCCACGTAATTGTTATTAATACATGTCCGTGTGTCTCACGTCTCCATCTTCCTGATGATGGACCTGGGGTTGTTGCCAGTGATTGTGATTGGTGTTTTCATGCGTGTCCCCTTTGGACCTGAGTGTGGTTTCCCATGGAGTACAAGGCCTCGCAGTAGAGCTACCTGGTCCCAGCATACATGAAAGCTTAGTACCTGAGTAATGCCAGCCTGCTCTCTGTGTCCACTCCACTGGTGGTATCCATGTGTCCCCTTTTCCACATACACATTTGGGATGTTACAGTTTTCTGATTTTGGCCAGCCTCCTGGTATGCACAACTCTGGTTGCTAGTGAGGTTCAGTGTCTTCGCTGGAGCACATGGAAAAGAGAAGAAATCAAAGGGCAGCCAGGATCCCCACTGTCACAGCCAGCAGGCAGGGACCAGGCTAGAGCCGGGATGGAGACCAAACACCCTGAGTGTGAAGGGCTGGAAAAGATGGGGAACACCAGTGGCTGACACAGGGACCCCACTGTCAGCTTGCTGAGTGGTGGGTAAGAGCTGTGTGAAGGAGGAGAGAAGAGGGATCCAGTTCCCCAAGAAAAGGGCTAGCGGGGTACAGGGGCAGCAGACCCCACCCTGCTGGCTCTCTGAGAATGCTGCCCTGGACTTTCCCCGTCACCACTACCCTGAGCACTTGGGTGACCCAGGCCTGATGTCACCCTGGCTGTCCTTGACCTGTACGGAAAGTGCTGCCCCCCCAGAATAGGGGTGGGAGTGCCTTATGTGCCCAGGCCCAGGCAGGAGACACCTGCCAGGAATCTAGCTGGAAAAGGCTGCAGTTATCCCGGAATTCTGCACACACCTGAGCAGCTGGAACGGATTCCCTCAACTAGGGAGGAGACAGGTGGTCTGAAGAGCTTGTGTGTTATTGACTATGGAGTTAAAGACCATGCTCTGAAAATAATTCCTGAAGCATTCGGACTAAGAAGAAGTGATGATGAGAACTGTGATGGGTTGGGTGTGTGGCTTCGATGTATGTTTGTGATATGGCAGAGAATTTGCTTTAATTCACTTGCAACAGCTTTCTATCCCTCTTCAAAAAAATCCATGGCTGTCTAGTGTCTTATAGATACGCAAGTTGCCCATTAGTGGAACTAAAAGTTTTGTGTACTGTAGTTTCAGACATTGGGCATTTTTAAAATGTGATATTTAGAACTTTTTCTGTTTCCATAATGATTATCGGCATCTACTGGTGCCATCGGAGACGTTCAGTGGCCTAACATCAATTAAGCATTTCGGATGAGTTTTAGAATGAGAGTGCTCTCCCTTATTTTTTCTACTCTCCTTCCCTTAATTTAATAGCCTCCCTCCCAAAAAACAAAAGATAAAAATAAAAACGTTCTCAGCTTTGTTTTTAAGAAGTGAAGAAATGTTCCAACACGTCACCCACCACTGCAAGCTTCTAACCTTTGCTAACATTGAGGCTGCACTCTAGTCCCTTGTGGGCCTCTGCAGATAGAGGCTCCTTTGCTGCTCTTGGCGGCATGCCCAGGCCTGCAGGAGTGAGTGACGGACTCCATCAGGCCGACTCAAACCAACAGCATAAAATGTCTTCTCCACAGCGTATCTCACCAAAAGAGCCACCTGGGCCTAGGTTGTGGGGACTCGCTCTGTCCTGGACAGTAGCCCTGGTGAAGAGTGCAGCTGAACCCTTGAAATGTGGCAAGTCTGCTTTGAGGTGTGCTGTCAGAGCAAACTGCACAACGGGTTTCAGAGATTTAGCATGAAGCAGAGAATGTAAAATATCTCATGAATTTCATACCGATTACAGTTGAAATGGTAATATTTCGGGTAGACTGGATTAAATGAAACATCATTAAAATTAATTTTGCCATTTCTTTTCTAACATGGCCATTAGGAAACATAAATTTACAAATGTGGTTCACGTATTTTTATTGGACAGCACTGGTCTAAGGGACAGGGATTTATTTTTACTACTTCAAATAGCATCGAACACTCAAGATAACTTTAATACAGACATTTCTTTATCATGTGAGCACTTACACAATAAAGAGCAGATATTTTTTATCTACTCTTGTTTTAAGGGATAATGAGGTTTTCAAAAATTCCCAAAGCACTGTAGGTAATTTGGCAAATTCTCTTTTACGGATACCAGGTAGCACTATTTCCACCGAAAAGCTGGTGAAAGCTCTGTCACATCAGATACATACTCCTGGCCCTTCTGGGACTGGCCTTTGTCTAAGGGGCTGTCCCCTGGGCAGTGGGGTGGAAGGACATGAGCACACCACAGCAGTCCCCTGTGTGCTTCCTCCCCGCCGTGCTGAGCCCTCCGGTGTCTGACACTTGCCTGTAAGACCTGTGAGCAGTCTAGCTTCGAGTGTGGATCAGTGTGCCCCAAATCCTCAAACGAGATTTTATTCATAAAACTTCTTAGAAACTAACATTTTCTAGAAATCAGAGCTTACAGGAAATTAGTAATGACACATTCACCTATTAAGGCACAGTGTTGGACTCAAGAGTAGGTAAGTTCCTCTTCTCATCAGTGTCAGCTTTCCTTGTGAAATATGGCAACTGATGAAGTCACCTAGGGAGAACAACCAGATGAAGTTGCCAGGCTAGAAATGCAGCCACCCAACACTGTCCCCTTCCCCTGCCCATGGCAGAGCCTGTGGAGAAGCAATGTTCTTCCCTCCTAAGCCTGCAAAGACTCAAATTTCTTCTCAACCCAGGGCTCCAGGAAGAGCTAAAGACCGAAGTGAGCAGTTGAGGTGGGACCTGTTCATTTACTCTTCAGTGCTTCTCACCCCAGTCTCCTGGGGATGTGATTAAAATGTGATTCTGACTCTAGTCCCGCGCAGGACGTAGTTAATAGGCTCCCAGGTGATGTGGATGCTGCTGACTTGGAGGCCACACCTTGAGTAGCAAGGTCCTCTACGTGTTGTTTGCTTGTGTGTACGTTCATGAAAATTTACCTTAACTTTAAGCCTGGGAGATCAACAGTGCCAAATTGACCTTAAATATATCTGGCATAGTTAAGAAAATCCAAAGCAAAAAGAAATCTGTTCCTATATTAAAAAAAAAAAAAGGCACAGCAGCAGTTCTCTTTACGAAAGAATTTGTGTCAGAGCATCTTCAAAAATATCTCCCTTTATGCATTGCAGTATCAGTCACAGCTTACTAACTGGAATCGTCACCTGGAAGTAAAGTATCTCTCAAATGTTATAAAAAGTATCTCAAATGTTATAAAAAGTAATGTTCACGTTACAGCCCCTGGTCCTGAGCACTTACTGTGTTTGTGTTCCAGGGGTGTGTGTGCGCGCAAGTGCTCATGGGTTATCTAATCGAGTCTTCAGAATACCCTAATGAAGGAAGTATTATCCTCCTCATGCTACTAATGAGAAAACTAAGGCTCATAAAGTTTAGATAACATGCCAGTAAAAAAAAATAAGTAAAATACCACGCCTCTGGCCTGTCTTTTTTTGACCTGAAACCAGTCCTCCACGTGGAGAGCTCTGAATACCATGTTTACAACAGATGGTTATTTATAATGTCTTTCTCTTTCTTGGCAATTTAAATTAAAATGTCAACTTGAAGACATGTTTCAGAAAGGCACCAGGAAGAATTGTAAGAAGAGCTGAATTAATCAAAGAAAGACGAATAAAGCACTCTTTTAACACAGTACATCATTGTTGCCAAACAATGTCTTGGCAGAGTTAAAGGACCATCAAAGAGACGGATAGAGCAAATAGCAATCCCACTCCTTGAGTAAATACAGAGACGCGGCATCTGCAGCTTAACCTTGAGCGATGGCTTCTTCTATGAGTGGAGCAGCATCGCTAGGCAACGAGCCTCCAAACAGACAAATGTTACCCCGAGCATTTCCCCTTTTCCCCTTTGCTCCAAATCAAAACCAGCACCCCCCATTTAGATGGTATAAAAGGTATGAGAAAATAGAATGGCAAGTGAGAGACAAAAGACAGCATACTGTGTGCTTCTATTTCTATGAAATTCTAGAAAAAGCAACACTGTCATGACAGAAAGCAGATGTGAGGGTGCCAGGACCCAGAGTGGGTGGAGGGGACCGACTTCTCAGAGACGCGAGGAAACTTTCTGGGGCCATGAAAAGGTTCTGTATCGTGGCATGGGAGTGGTAATGTGACTCCGTGCATTTGTCAAAACTCATTAAAGTGTGCACTTAAATTGCTGAATTTTATTCCATATAAATTATGTGTAAATATAACAAATTATATGTAAATGAATAAAGCACATTTTTCAAAATACGTGATAACCTGGTATAGCTGTATCCACCTCAGACTAGGCAAAATTTGGTAACCCTTTGGCAATAAAAAATAAGCACAGCTATAAAGCCAGAAGTTATTGTAAAAGAATAATAGCCACAGCCGCCACTGCACACGAGCTGCCAAGACTTTGCTGGATGAATTCCATCCAAGATATGGCTTTTAGTCTCCCGAGGTCTTTGGACGCCCAGAAAGTGGGTCGTCTTTCAGAATATCTGCGTCACTGGGGAGAAGATGTTAGTAAATCAAAGACCAGCTGGATTTGTTCTTAAATGTAGCAACATACTTACTCGCCTGGAAGTACTATTAATCCTTTCATTCACTGGACAGGGAGGATTGGCTTTATGGTCTCGATTACTTTCATTTGTACTCAGCATTTCATACTTTGCTGGTGGAAGAAAGATACTGGGCATTAAACTTGTGCTTTGGAAAAGCAGAGATCATGAGACTGCT
The DNA here is from genome assembly GCA_963575035.1 of Avahi laniger. Classification (NCBI taxonomy): domain Eukaryota; kingdom Metazoa; phylum Chordata; class Mammalia; order Primates; family Indriidae; genus Avahi; species Avahi laniger. The sequence goes on along the minus strand of CAUYSK010042439.1, from coordinate 24,060 downwards.
TGGTTCTAAATCTTAAACGCCGGAATTAAGACTAATACCGGATTATTTTTACAGAGTGAATTGGAATATTGAAGCAATTTTTAAACTGTTCACTATAAAATATTTTGCCTAAAATATTCAGTTATTAAAGCAAAAGCATTGTTCTGGACTGGATTCTTCAGATAATTGTGCTTTTGGCAGCAAGTGACAGGAAACCAACTTAAATGGATTCAGACAATAGGGACATTCACTGCCTCATGTGTCTGGAATTCTAGTTGCAGAGTGTTCAGGGCTCGCCAACCTGGGGTCTCAACAGTCTCACTGAACCATGGCTTCCTGCCCCCCCCCACACCCTGCTGACAGGGCAGCTTCATCTTAGGACTGGCTCCCTCGTGGCTGTGGGGGGTGCTGCGACCTATGCGGGCCCACCATGTCTTCATTCATTCCCTAAGGGGAGAGGGAGAAGATTTCTTCAGGAACCTCTGACTTAAGAGCAATGAAGGATGTTCCCAGAGGCCCTTTTCTCGTTGGCCCAAATTGTGTTGCAGGCTCACTGCTCCTTGGCTCAAAGTGGGACACATGCCCAGTCACTGACACAGAGGATAGCATTTCCCTTAGGTAACCAGGCCTCCTTCTGCAACTGGAAGCAGGCTCAGCTCCCGAGAACACGCACGGATGCATTGTACGGGAATGGGGGGTTCTATTAGGAAAGAGAAGGAGGGAATAATACTGAGTCAATAACTAGGTACGCTAGTGTCTAAGTTAAATCCATGCATTTGAAAGTGAGCTTTTTTTGTTGTAAAAGTATTATAATATGATTTTAATTTTTAATTTTAAGAGAATATTTATAGCTGAAAAGAAGGTAAAAACCACCATAATCTCACTGCCTCATGATAACTATTAATGAAATAGTTAAAAGCACACTTCTAAACGATGAAATAAATATCATCTTCTGCTTATTGCAGATGCAATATAGCATAATGGTTAAAAATACAGACTTTGGTATGAGCTTCCTGGTTCATCCAGGTACTGTGTGTCCCCCTGGAGTAAGCTACTTAGCTTTACTGTGCCTCAGTGTATTCCTCTGTAATGGGCATAACAGTAGTATCTGTATAAATTCCTCCAGCACTGACCGTCTAGTTCAGTGGTCAGCAATCTATGGCTTGCAGGTCAGACCGAGCTCGCTGCCTGTTTTTGCAAATAAAGTTTTGCTGGAACCCATTTATGTATTGTGCATGGCTGCTTTCACACTACAATGGCAAAGTTAAGTAGTTGCAACAGAGAACTTACAGCTCACAAAACCAAAAATACTTACTATCTGGCTCTTTGCAGAAAAAGATTGCCAATCTCTGGGTTAATCCATAGACCTTTATTGTCTTGTTAAAATCTAGCATACCATAATTCCGTGGTCAGGTAGTGACCAGAGATCTGGCAGGGAAAATGCAGCATCTATAGAGCTAACATGAGGACAGGAGATGCTTTATTATTTTATCACTACAAACAGTGAAGAACCATGAATAAGTGAAAAATCTACAAACGCGTTTAAATGTCAAATTATCTACCTGAACTGACCAGAAATCTTGAAATATGTGATCATGATTTCCCTTCAGTGAATTTGTTTGGACTCATATCCAGTAAATGGAAGCCATAGCGCTAGGCAGAGTGTAAGACTACTGAAGAGAAAATAACAGAAAGCCAATAATAAATTGCTTTTGAAAAGAAAAGGAAAAGTGTTGCCGTCCATGTTCTCTGGGTGAACGGTGGTGTCGGTGTGTAGATGAGCGATCTGTCATCTGGACAGATGACAGGAGACCAGCCCGGTACTAACACGGCTGCGCAGACCCCAGTCTGACTCGTGGAAAAGCGCTAAGTGAAAGACAGTGACCGCTGGAATAAGTCAGCAGTGATACCTGTGTGGAGGAAAACTGCCCTCAAATGATGGGGTGGTTTTAATCCTGAATTGAAAGATCTTTACAATCTAAATTAGTTTAGTCAAATCTTTTTCATAAAACAGTGTTTTAACTAAAGATTCAATTTTTGGTCAAGGGTATCTTTAAAAATATATAGAAGTGACTATCAACTGTAAAGAATTTTTCTAAAATAAAAGCTTTCTATATATTCAGCAGTGCTATGTGGGGATCAAGGACAGAGGATCTCCAATTGATTGCCTGGTTTCAAATCCTGGTTTTTCTACCATCCTGCTATTTAATCCTTAATGTCCTAAGCCTCTATTTATAAAATGAGATTAATAAAAGTACTAACTTTATAGAGCTCTGATGAGAATTAAATGAAATAATCCTTGGAAAGTACTTAGCCCAGAATCTAATATTACATGCTCCATAGAAACTACGGCTCCATAGGTATTAGCCATTTTAATGTGGGAATATATAGAAACTAATTGTTAAAAACATTTTAGTAACGAACCATACAGTAACATATTGTAATATAACAACTTCTTATCTTCCATGTTTGATATTCCTGCCTTATTTTTGGAGCAGCAAAAGTTAAGGTAGATAATGAAAAATCCCTCACTGGGGTCTTAAAATGTAGAAGGTTAGCTCAGGGAGCATCTTAATGGGCATTGTATTAGTTAGAGTCCAGGTCTTGCTGCTGAAACAGCAACCCAAAAACCGCAGTGACAAAAAAAGAAAAAAATGTTTGCTCTCTAACATGCCCACCTAGAGGTGAGCAGCCCGGCTCTGGCAAGGCGGCTCTGTTCCACAAGGCCCCAGGAGCCAGGTTCCATTTATCCTGTGTCTCCGCCATCATCTGCAATAGGGTGTATGCTGAAGCTCACCAACATCTTCTTCCATTAAGCTATCTTCTTTTTGAAGGATGGGGCCTAGAACTTACGCATATGACATCCACGACCACCTCACTGCTGAGGTCTCAGTCACAGGGCCACTTGTAGTTGAAAGAGAAGCTAGAAGAAGTGACTCTTGACAGGCAGCTGTGTGCCCGACTGAAATTCCGTGGGTTCTGTTATCAAAAGAGAGGAGGAAAGAATGGGTGGTAAAATCAATTGTCAGTATTCTGCTCATCATAGAAACTACTGTTTTGTTGACTCTAAGATGCTACTGATTTAAGATACGGTGGTTTTATGTACCACTGAATAAGACAAGCCATGCTGTTTAGCCTGTGACACATTGCTTTCTCGTCAGTTCAGCTGTAGGACACATTCCAATTTAAGAGATTTTAAAATGTGGAAAACCAATGTGTCTTGGTATAGAAGTACAGGATTGGGAAGACTGGGGAAAAAGTGATCTGCAGACGTTCATTTTGCAGTCTACTTTTGTGTGTGTGACTTTCCCTGGAGCAAACGTAGGCACAAGATGTCAAGCTTTGGTTGGCCCTTTGAATTTACTATCTAGAATATGTGATTGACAAGGTACTGTCGGCGTGAATTTCTCCAAGTCAAATTCTGCGACTACTGGTAGAGAGACTTCCAGCTCAAAATCTTGGGGAAATTTTGCCTAGACTCCCACTCTGTCTGGGCCAGATCTGGAGTTGAGCAAACGGACAGAAGGGCTCCTGTCCTTAGTAGTCAGGGTTCTTACTTGAGGACAAAAACTGAGGGCAACGTCTTGAGGAACAGATAGCGCCGGGGCACTGGCTTCTCGCTTGGGCGTTCAGTCACCATGCAGTTGTCGCACACCAGGCACGTTGCTGGGTGCTGCGATACAGTCCGCGCCTTCCGAGGGCTCCAGCGCTCCTGGAGGGAGAAAGAGAACTAGACTCGAAAGGGAACACAGTTGTGTCGGTGCTGCAAGAGGGCTGCGGGGCGGAGGCGCAGGTGGGCAGTCATCAGGTCTGCTGAGGTTACGAAAGACCTCCCAGACAAGGTGAAATCGGGACTGAGGAGGTCACAGGGCCTCCAAGCAGAGGTGGCAGACCGCGCAGGTGCAGGGAGAGGTGGCACTGTGGCTGCTGCAGGGAACCATGCTCTGATGCCTTCAGCACACTCACCTAGAAGCAGCCTATGACTACGGAGGTTTGCCCTGTGTTTTATTTCCTGTATAGTGCCTTGTATGTGGTCGTCCAACAATAATATTTGTTGAATTGAAGAAAAGATCGACTTCTTGAATGGCCAGATAGAGATGAGCTGAATTTTCCTGGATCAAAAAGACGCTAGATTCCAATGAATGGACAAAAGCAAAATTGTCCTTTGATGCTTGCTCTTAGACCTAACATTATTTTGTGAAAGTAAGATTTGAGGATTTACTATATAACATAAAGACATACTTGGTTGGATCCCACATGCTTTACCCACTTTTACTCTCATTTTCTCCCAATTTAATAAATGTGCACAAGTATGTTACTTTAGAACACACCTTTTGTCCTCATTTACTCAGAGCAGTTTAACATGAAGCACTGCGATTATGCTAAGAACAGATTCTCCGTGCAGCAACCCCAGCTTTGTGAATTTGACCTGCTCAAAATGCCAGAGGACAAGGCTTTTCCTTCTCAGATTTTGAGGTATAATTATGAAAGACCCCAGTCAGTTCGGTAAGATCATCCAGTTCCGTAGCTTTGAATTTGGTTAACAACAGTTCTGTCCTATGCAGGGTGTTGTTTTGCTGTATATTGCTACTGAAATCTGCTTTTCTTATATAGATCACTGTTACAGATGAGGAAGTTAGTAATCCATCTATATTAGATCTGGTGAGAACTCCCCAAATGAGGAAGTGCACACTTATACTTATGTTTGCTTGGTAAGTTTGACTTGTGATGGATTTAAAAGCTTGCATCAACTTTACAACATGCCCCTTCCTTCAAATCAGGTTGAAGTCGTCTCTTACTTTTTCTTCTCTGGTGTCTTTCAATGTTGCTGCAGGTTCACAAGTGCAGTGGTATATCAAGGACTTGTCATGCGCCTGGGAATTATAGGAGGCAACCTCTATATAGACTTTTTCATCTCGGGAGTTGTGGAACTGCCAGGAGCTCTCTTGATCTTACTAACCATTGAGCGTGTTGGACGACGCCTCCCCTTTGCGGCAAGCAATATAATGGCGGGGGTGGCGTGCCTTGTCACTGCATTCTTACCAGAAGGTAATCTTCCCCTAAATCTGTCTGGCAGCCAAAGAACTTGAAAAAACTTAAATCAAAATAGTAAGGTTTAGGGAGCCACTTGTCCTTAGGAAATATACCATCAAATCACAGTCTTGGCACCAGGCAAGCTTTTGTGATGTCACTCAAGTTTCTGCTTAATTGGTATAAAAACTTTGAAGCTAAGAGATTAGTTCTATAGATGTTTCTGTTTTCTCAGTTTTTAGGTTCGTTGGTGGATGAAATAGATGTGCTAAATCTAGCTTATAGTGATACAGTGTCCTTTTAGTCTCTGTTATCTGACTGACTTTTGCGATACGGTTGACGTCGTCAAACATGTTTCCTGAGCACCTGCCGCATTGCTGGTGCCATGCCAAACACTGAGGCTACCCAGAGAGCAAAGACACAGTTCTTGACTTCAAATGGTTTGAAACCTATTAAGGGATACAGATACTGTAATGGGAATAATTTTATTATGATAAATGAACTAATAGAATTATTTACAAGATTTAGAAACAGCAAAAACAAAAATAGGTGGGAGGAGTGATCAATCAATCCATGAGAGCTGTCCAGAGAAGCTTCCCAGAAGTGAGAACAGGGCATGAGTGGAAAAGGAAAAGCACCAGATAGGAGGCGAGGAGAGGTGTGATTTTTTCCAAAGCAGTTTCACGGGAGTGTGAAACATCTTTGTGGGGTTCAGGAAGTTAAGGTTCTTCGCTATGGTTGGAACCCAGGCCAGGGGCCCTGAGAGATGGTCAGTCACCAGCACGACTGTCCCCCAGACCATGCGAGGAGCTTGGCGCTGTGCCATGAGCTTCGGGAAGAGGAGGAGTGAGCTGGGCATCACTGAAGCAGTTTGGACAAGCCTGTGAGGAGGAAGAGATGCCGAGAGCAGGAACCAAGGTCGTGGCAGTGGGCCTGGACAGAAGACAGTGATTTCATTTCAGGGATGTTTCAGAGTTAAATTTTTCAGAGCTTGGTGACTGGTGGATGGGTACGGGATAAGGAGGAAGCAGAGGTTGCAGGTGACCCCAAGGGCACGTTAATACCACCCGGATGATCCCTGCCACAGAACACAGCAGGACTGGAAAGAGGAAGCCTTTCTGCTCCCAAGGGCCGTGTGAATTAGAGCAAGTTAATTATTTCCGTGTTCTGGGATAGTGTGGAGTGGGGACTGCAGAGACAGCTGGATTCTCAGGGGTCCTTTGTGTCTGCACAAGAGAGGCTCTGTGTCTTTGAGAATCCTCTGAGGGTCAGCAAAGGAACTGGCAGTGCTGTAGGAGTCGGAACCGTACGACACTTACAGATGAGTCTACCAATCAGATGAGGCTTCATGAATTCCCCAAACATTGTGTAGACCCTATTTAGATAAAGTTACAGAAATGCCAATCTTCAGAACACACACACACAAGATGGACAGGCCCCCTGACCTATCGGGATGGATGATGATGAACAGAAACTGCCTGTTTACGTTTCTGTTATTTTCCTTGAGTGTATTAGTTCCCTGGGGCTGCCATCACAAACTGGGTGGCTTGAAACAGCAGACATTTATTCTCTCAGAGTTCTGGAAGCCGAAAGTCTGAGATGTGGGTGTCCCAGAGTTGGTTGCTTCGGGCAGTTCTGAGGGGGGAATCTGTTCATGCCTCTCTCTGAGCTTCCGGTGGTTGCTGCCAAGCCTTGCCATTCCTTGACATCACACCAGTCTGTCTCCATATTCACATGACGCTCTCCTCTCTGTCCCTGTGTCACCTTAAGTAATTACATCTGCAAAGACCCTATTTTAAAATATGGTCACATTCTGAGATTCCAGGTAGACAAGAATTGGGGGGATGCTATTCAACCTGGTACACTGAGTTAACATCATCTAAGAGTGGGGGATCCGTGCAATAGCTGTCTATCAGCACATTTCTTTTTGGTATCGGTTAATTGCCAGCCACTAAACTAGGAGGGAGAAGGAGAGGTGAACAAGATAGACATAAGTCCTGCCCTCGGGAAACATAAATTTAGGTAGAAGGGTGAAAAATTGGGAACATGGGAGACTACACCATTCTTTCTATTTTACTTTGGTACTTAGGGTTTAACTTAAAAACATAGTCCCCTAAGATGAGATCTTCTGTTCTCATGACATGTGGGATAGGATGAAATATTCATTGCATATGAAATTGGGGCAACATGAAGAGAAAGATTAATGGCTTAGGTGTGGCCATCATTTCGTGATGTGTACTTTGTCCTAGAAGATTTTCTCTGGTCCTAGACCGAGTGGCATGATTTTAATGTGTGTTGCATTCAGCATGTCCCCGAAAAGCATTTACGACTGTGTGTCCAAACCAAGTTTGAAGTAACTAGGTAGGTGGGAATCAAGCTATTTTGTAGAAAACACTTTCATATATTGGAAAATATGAAGCAAAGAATAGACTTTTCTTCTTGTTCTAATCAGTTTTATTTTATAGACATAATTTCCTGATCAAAGCTTTAGAATTGTCCTCAGAAAGACTGAAAACTAATTGCTCTTATTCTAGACACACTTTATTTACGTATTTGGCAGATTTGGCCGTTTTTACAGTCATGTGTCAGTTGTGACTGTCTGGCAAGAATAAGTTTCAAATCCCTACGGTGAGCTCCAAATGTTAGCAGAGGCTCCTTCCTGCGCTGGCTGTCCTTCCAATTCCAAGAGGCTTTTAGACTTGACTCCTGGGACTGGTACATTAACATTAGAACGGCTTCTCCCTCAGCCGTTCCTGACCACATCCGCAGAATGCTGATGAGCTTTTGGAGAAACCAGCCCTAACATTATCTCACAGAAAACAGTTTAACTCGCTTCTCTCCACCGAACCCAACTTTGCATGGTCTGAAGAATGAAATTCTGGAAAAAGAAATAGTCTTTCTGGCTATATCTTCATCTAAGACTCACTGCTTCTGGCCCAGATTTCTGAATTCTAATTAAAGACTGGAAAATAAAGAGCTTTCTTCATCCATACCCGTGTGCCATCTTTCAGTTTATTTAGGATGGCTACAAACCCAGCAGTTTTGCTAAGTCTTCTTTTTGAAATGAAAAGGTTGTTTTTCACTTTCATTTCTCTTTAAGTGAAAAGTAAGTTCATATATCTTAATTTACATATCTCTATTAGGAGTTTTTGCAAAATTTTATTTCAGAAATCAGAGCAGATGTGTTAACGTTAAAAAAAAAAACTCAGTAAAAAGGTTTATTCTTGAGCCAAATGTGTGTGACTGATGGTCCAGGACTCGTGGCCTCCCAAGGTCCTGAGAAAATGTGCCCAGAGTGGCCAGTTGCAGTTTGGTTTTATACGTTCGTGGAGACAGGAATTACACATAAAATCACAAATCAGTACATGGAAGGTGTACATTGGTTTGGTCTGAAAAGGTGGCACATCTTGAAGGTGGGGAGGATTACAGGTTATAGGTGGGTTTAAAGATTCTTTGATTTGTAATTAGTTAAAGAAATGAAGCTTTGTCTAAAGGCTTGGGATGTGTTAAGTTAAAATAAGGAAGTCTGCTAATCAGAGAGAAGCCATGGGACAGACCCCTGGAGTCATCTGTTAAGTAAATTGATGACCTGCAGGTGTGCTTGAAACTTTGTCTTGCTCGGCCTTAGGTCCCGTTAATGATTTATTATCTTTCTGTTCCTGAGAGTAACTCCAAAAGCCAGAGGGCACCATGAGGTGTGTCTGGGCTCCCTCCTGCTCATGGCCGGCCAGTCAGTTTTCAGGTTTTTCTGGGGTCTTGCTGGCCAAGAGGGGGTCCATTCAGTCGGCTGGGGGCTTAATATTTTATTTTAGTTCACAGATGGTACATTCAGAGGAGATTCAAAATTTTGTTTATTTTAAACCCTGTGTCCTTTTTTCAATAATCCAGGTATTGTTCCCAGTAATCTCTAGCAGCTTGACCAGGTCCCCATTCAGCGAGGGACATTTTTTCCGTGTTCTCATTTAACTCTGCAGGAGACAATTTTAGTTACTCATTTTTAAATTGCCTTGTCGTTTTTGCCATTGCTACCAAAAGTTGTCTATCACCACCCCAAAATGAACTTGTGTATTACTGGAATGATCAGAAGTTTGTGTGCGCATATATAATTATTCACACTTCCCAATAAATTGTTTTCTTTTTACTCTTTAGTTCATGAACAGTGCAATGCCTTAGGGACTTCTCTCTTGTTACACATTTCAATAAAATATCTGTTTTGATATATTAATGGTTAGATACTAGACTCTACTGCTTGGAAAAGAGTGGGGAGTCTTCCAGATTAAGGTCCGCATGTAGGATAGACCATGTCTCCCCAAGTGTGGCAACTTGGCAGGGTTTTCTGAACATTTTGCTGAATTGACTAGTTATTTTTCTGAGCTAACCACATATGTTTCTCATGGTGGGTATGTGTTTTAATTTGGTTTCCTGGTTTTTGTTTGGTTCTTTCATCAAATAGTCCTAGCCTCAGTTGTAAACCTAAGCTGAGACTCACTTATAGAGAGATCTTGATTTAATAAAAAGAATCCTATGACTTAAGTACCTAACCTGGATGTGAGATCATTTCCATGGTAGCAGGTGGCCTTCTTCACGGCAGCCCTAGAGCAGTGGGAGATTGCCCCATCGGGCTGGGACCCAGGGAATCTGGGCCACGGCTCCCCCTTTCCGTCCCCAACACCACCTGCTCATCGAAGGACAGGGGTGGAATGCATTTCCTCGTGCCCCTCCCTGGCCTTCATGAAAAGGCAAAGCTAAATAAAACACATGTTGACAACCGCTCTGTGCCAGAGCAGATGGTGGCCCAGCGCATCAGCACAACTCTGATCCTCCTCACTCCCTGATGTAACTGTTAGTGTGACAGCTACAGGTGTTCTCATCTGGAAAAAATACCAAGCTCACCAGGATAGCCTCAGCCCAACTGCAGTCAGAACGCAGTAAAGTGGGGCCTCCCAGCAATGACTTGGACTCTCAAACCATCTTTTTCTCTGCTTGCCCCCCTGTGCAATTGTTTCATTTAGTGAGTTTTAGCTTTTTTGATTTGTTGACTTTTCTCTAGAGGGAACACACAGACTTCTATGAGCTTGATTCTCTTCCTGCCTCCTCCTCACTCATGCCCACTTTCCTGCTAAAAAACTATATATTCAGGAAGGTGCAATAATGCTCCTAGGAGACAAGAGGATGATTTAGTGCTAAGTCAGCAGGCACATGAGTATAAAAGGTATTCATCTGTTCACAGATGAAAGCCAGACATGCTGGACATCCTTAGCTTTGCTTTGAAGAGCAGATATGGTCTTGTTCATGCAATCATATGTCCTCATACCAAATCCCCTAGGATGACACAAATTGCACAACTCTTAGGAAACTTAGAGCACTGACCTTTTAGAGTAAAAATACTTAACTCCTTCTGTCCTTAAAACAGAAAAGAAAAAAAATATTTAATAGGGAATGTTTGGCATTTCCCACTAGTTACTAGGGAGGAAAGGAGAGTTTCTTCATATAACCAGAGCAGTCCTCAAACAATTCATTGTTCCAACGTAGTGGCTGCCCGACAAATGGTTCTTGAATTGTATTTCTATAATCCAGCCCTGCTTAGAAAGACATCTAGCACACTAAAATATTAGCTGTCATTCTGGTTGTTGTCGCTGAAATTTGGCTACAATATTAGTAGGTTCTATCATTTGTGCTTAAAATTAGCAAATACTTTGGACTAGGGGGCATTAAGCAAATGCCTTTTGTCATTTTGTACAATGTTAATGAAATCAGACCCCTAATTTCTCTCTTCCAAACTTTCTGTGTTTGCAGGGATACCATGGTTGAGGACCACAGTTGCTACCCTGGGAAGACTAGGGATAACCATGGCCTTTGAAATTGTTTATTTGGTAAATTCAGAATTGTACCCAACAACATTACGGTAATTCCAACATATATGTCGTGGTTTCTCCTAAGTAACTCTGTAGTCACATATTTTAAGTAGACTTAAAAACTTTAAAATAGTTTTCCTTAGCTTGGTAATATATTAGCCTGGGCTGAATTCAGCCAGTAAAGAAGAGATGCTCTGAGTTGTAGCTGCTTTCTACATTGCTATCTGACACGTTTTGTGATAGAAGTGTTTTTCATATCATATCTTCATACACACCTATGGTTTCGTGGAAAGGCTCTAGACTTGGAACCAGAAGACCTCTTAGTGCACTTTCTTGGATTGCGGGTTAAATCTGCATTCACCAGCATCACGCTGCTGCAAGGCTATACGGACTCTATTTGGACCGCGTTACACACCTCGCATGTGTGAGCAGCCGGTTACTGAAGGACAAAGTGAGACGGTGTACGTGGATTAGTGCATATCAGCCTCCTTTGCTGGGAAATATTCCCTGGGCACACTGCTGTCATGCAAGGGGACCAAAGGGGCCCGCACTGTCACAGAGCAGGCAGGGCGTGAGCTGCTGAAGGATGAATACCTTTCCGCCAACCCTGGAGACTTCCTCACTACCCTCGCTGTGAAATGGTGCAGAATGGACGTGGTTTGCCTAGAGTACGTGACAGTGGTAGTTTTCAAGGTTAAAAACTAGAGAAATGGAAAGTGTTGTCACGTTTTCTTTGCTATTGAATATCTCCGAATATTTTGATTATCTTGAATTTACTTATGAAATAATTTTCATTTAAAACTATTTTTCACTCTACAGAAACTTTGGAGTTTCACTGTGTTCAGGTTTGTGTGATTTTGGGGGAATCATAGCTCCATTTCTGCTCTTCCGGCTAGCAGCTGTGTGGCTAGAACTACCTCTGATAATCTTTGGTAAGAACTTACTTTTTATGCTGTTCTTAAGAGCTTTCATCTACATTCTTTGCGTTAACAGAACCCTATAATGATCATTAGATTATTAGGTTATTAATGATATCCATTTCATCTTTTTATGACAACTGTTTTGGTTTTGAGGAGCCAATCTGATTACAGTAAAATTTGAAATGCTAAATGGCTTTAATTTACTTTATATTAAAGGGTGGTGATAAACCATGTTTGATTTAGCCTTTTTTGTTTAGGTTCTGAGTTAAAATCAAACACTACGAAACTCTTTTATGGTATTGGGAAACAGAACAGGTAATTTTCAGGGGACCCAATTGGATCTTTGATATGTTTAAAAATAAGCCTAAGGATTAATTGCATCTTTAAATGTTCTCTATCAATATCATATTTTAATTTTCTCTGATGCCAAAAATGCCATGGTGAGAGAACAGGGAACTCAAAATCACTCACACGTGCTCCGTAACCTCTTCCACGTCCCTCCAGGGAGCTTCCGCCCTCCCCTCCGCCTCAGCCGTGAAGGACGCTGGTTGGCCCCGTTCTCACCTGACCTTTCCTCCACCTCCACTTCCTTATTCTCAATAGAGAATGTTTCTCATTTCTTGTTCAACAGTCGAAATTTGAAATTTGAATGAAAATTTTGAGCCCATGAGGACATACCTTCAGATTCATGCAAAGATCCTGTGACAGTGCCGGGGACAAAAAAGCAACCGCTAACCACTTAGCTCCGGTGAACTCAATAAGAGATCACCTCAGGTTATTCAGTGGGCTTTGACCATCGAGCTGAGTGTTGTTCTGTGGCCAGCATGAAAAAGCAGAGAGTGTCGGTGTCTGGCGAGGACAGAGTAGTCCAGGAGACAGGACGCCTGACCCTCCGGGACTGTGGCTGGTCAGGTGGGCACCGAGGCTGCACGCCGGCCCTTCCTTCATAGGGCCTGGTTGGGGACAGAGCCAAATTTCTAAAAGCTCAGTGAGGACAGTGTGCTCTCTGCTGAGACCCTGAGAGGAGAGGCAGCTGTGAGAGCACGGCACAGGGACCCTGGCCCCGCTGTCTTTGTGGTGGGGACACTGGATGGTGGGCTGTGGCACATCTCTTCCGGTGCCACCTTCAGTGATGTATGTGGGCAGCCTGACAGGCCAACGTGGCAGCATTTACACCTTGCCAGTGGGCAGACGCTACAAAGCAGGGCTTTCTTTTCCAAAACCAGCTGTTAAACATTTACCAGCACACCGCAGTGGAGAAATAGGAGAGGCTGGCATTTCAGGAATTTGGGCTCCAGAGGACAGAAAATGGCAGTGGCTGGTGGACAATGTGTGGTCGAGAGGAGGCTTGTTAAGGCAGAGACCTGAGTGTGTTTGGAAGCTTCTACCAATAGGGTAAAGACCCCGGAGAAAGGGGTTTAATCACCACCGGGAGGAGCCCAGAAAGACAGGCCCAGGTGAGCGCTCGCCCTGGGCAGAAGCAGGGACAAGTTTTACCTGCGCTGTGAAGGAGGGACAGCAGGAAGAGGGTGTGGCGAATGACGGTGTCAGTGAACACAAGTGCAGATTCCTCTCTGGCGGCTTCTGTCTTCCTGTGAAGCCAAAGGTGAGGCCCTGAGTGTGGGGCACAAAGAGGCGCTCCATAAACAATTGGTAACGAATACACGCCAAGAGCCCGGAGCTGTGGTCGTGTACGGGGTGTGGGGAAGGCAGAGGACACTGGAAGTCGTGGCTCGGAACCGGGGGGCCGGCGAGGTCCGCAGAGGGTTGCCGTAGCCCGGGCCGTTGAGGCGAGCGCCCTGGCAGCTTCAGCGTGAGCAGGCAGGTGGCAGTGGGCCAGGCTGTGTGTTCCTGGGCAGTAATGCCTTTCCCCTGTTCCGCAGGTATCCTGGCGTCTGTCTGTGGTGGCCTTGTGATGCTTCTGCCCGAAACCAAGGGTATTGCTTTGCCAGAGACGGTGGATGATGTAGAAAAGCTTGGCAGGTATTGTACAAAAGTCAGTGCAGCCTAAACAAAAGCAGCATTTCAGACCACTGGTGAAAGGATGGTGTTGAGAACCCTGAATATCCATGGGGGAAAAAAATAACATGAAATTCCTGTCTCACGTCCTGAGCAAAAAATTCAAAGTAGATTTAAAAAATTACTGTAGGCCAGGCGCAGTGGCTCACACTTGTAATCCCAGCTCTCTGGGAGACTGAGGTGGGAGGATTGCTCGAGCTCAGGAGTTCGACACCAGCCTGAGCAAGAGCAAGACCCCGTCTCTACTAAAAATAGAAAGAAATTAGCTGGAGAACTAAAAATATATAGAAAAATTAGCCGGGCATGGTGGCACATGCCTGTAGTCCCAGCTACCCAGGAGGCTGAGGCAGGAGGATCGCTTGAGCCCAGGAGTTTGAGGTTGCTGTGAGCTAGGCTGACGCCACGGCACTCTAGCCTGGGCAACACAGTGAGACTTTGTCTCAAAAAAAAAAAACTAAAAAATAAAAAAATGAAAGGTTACTGTAAAGAAAAAAAACAAAAAACAAAGCTAGAAAAGAATCTGCATTATTTTAAAAACATGCTATGAAGAGAGAAGCATTTCCACAGAAGGCGTTAAGACTCGGGAGTGATGAAAGAAAAGGAACTGAAGACATGGCAAAGTGGAAATCACCATGGCATGTTCATAGTGTGGACGACCCTACAGAGGGGACAGGAACTGAGGTCTAACCAGGGGAGGGGCACGCGAAGCTTCTCAAGATTGATTATAAAGCGAAATGTCCCTGAACAGTGTGTTATGGCATTTATTAAAAAATAAAACCAATGGCAATTCCTGTCTGTAGCTAGATGGGAGGATAGATGACAGACAGATGGTAGATAGCTAGATATAAATAGATGCAAGATAGATACTGGATAGATAGATAGATGATGGGTAGATGACAGGTAGTAGATGACAGATAGATGACTGATGGGTAGGTGGAGAACAGAGATAAGTAGAGAGAGGAAAGAGAGAGAGATTGAGTTCTGGAGGGATCTAACTAGTGTGCAAGGAAAGTTAATATCCAATCAATATATTAACATGAAGAGTTATATCAACAAAAATTCACACTACACAAATTCTTTCTAATTTTCTGTTTGAAATTTTTCATAATAAAAAGAGACAATGAATATGAGAGTGTATTGTAAAAGATGCAAAATATTAATATATACCCTCTGAGGACAGAAATGGGTGAGGAGAAGGGAGATTTCTAGAGATTTTATATCTAGAGATTTCTGTATTCAATTTTTTTAAAAAATTAGAACACGTGGTCTTGTGTTATTTGTGTAATTTAAAATATAATTTAAGAGCTAATTTTAAAAATAAAAACCAGTCTTAATAATGACCTGGAAATTAAGGGTATAGACCTCTAAATTTCACAAAAATCTATTAAAAAAATTTACAAAAAGACTGAAATTTTGGTAACCTCATGGTAGTGTTTTTTTCTTCACTTGTAGATTGGGAAGAGAGTAGAAGCTGACTTTTTAAGCACCTGTGGGATTGATGGTTTCACATATGTTATTTCATTTAATACTCAGAACAGTTTTGTGCAATGAAAATTTTCATCCTCACGTTTTTATAACTGAGAAATCAGAAAGGTTTCACAGCTTTTAAATGCTAGGACGTGGACTGATACTATCTGGCGTACAAGTGTAATTCCATTGTTTTGTGTAGTTTTATTACCTGATGGATCCTACCTGTGGATTTTTTCTTTTTTTTTTTTTTTTTATTTTCTTTTTTTTGAGACAGAGTCTTGCTCTGTTGCCCAGGCTAGAGTGCCGTGGCGTCAGCCTAGCTCACAGCAACCTCAAACTCCTGGTCTCAAGCGATCCTCCTGCCTCAGCCTCCCAAGTAGCTGGGACTACAGACATGTGTCACCATGGTCTGGCTAATTTTTCTATTTTTAGTAGAGACAGGGTCCCGCTCTTGCTCAGGCTGGTCTTGAACTCCTGACCTTGAGCGATCCACCCGCCTTGGCCTCCCGGAGTGCCAGGATTACAGGCGTGAGCCACCGCACCCAGCCGTGGATTTTTCTGAATAGCAAGTATCCCTCTTGTAGGAATGGAAATTTCTCTCTGCAGATCCTCTTTTAATCAGGTACCATCTTCCTCCCCAGAGGTAGGCTAAAAGTCTCACGAGTATTTTACCAAACCTTTCAAACTTTGCAAGGTATGGCTAACTTACACAGTTATTTTATTGTCCTGTTTTTGATGCTATTTTGAAAGATAAGATTGATTAATTATCCCTAGAGTTTTCATAAGAAAAGCCTATTGGTGTGCTCAAAACATCACCAGCTCATATCCCGTTGATTGACAACTAACGGGACAGGCCAGAGGACAGGTGGACGTTTGCCTCATGAAGAAACCAAACATATTTGTATGCTTGTTTGGAAATAAAATGGTGGATAGTGGTTATTCCTTGCCCAAAGCTATACCTACATTTCATGCTACCTGAAGGTGGGGAGAGGTGGGAGCTTCTCTTTAAGACACTGCCATTCTGTAAAACAAAATTAATAGACGTCCTCCTGAGCGACTACCACTGGGGCCTCGCCCCATCCGGAAAGGGGAAACACTTTGCTAAGCCTGTCAGCATAGACAATTGCTTGGTTTGTATCAGGATGTGGGGACTGGGCCCGGGTGGAGGGTGTGGCCAGCAATGCCAGGCCACCAGGAGAAAGGGAAATGTTCAAGCAGGGTAAATGAAGGAAGGGACAACGGTGAGGAAGGAAACGGGATCATCTTAAAATAAGAGACCCAGGCTTTAAGGGCAACTTCTCGTGGGCTTCTGTGCCCCGAGGATGTTTCAGGGCTGGAACACCCAGGAGGGTGCTTCTGCCAAAACCATAGGGTCGAAAGTGGGAAGGGGTTCGTGCTGACTGTGGGCGGCAGGACCTGGGACTGTGTCATCGCGGCTTCATGACATCCGTTGCCAAGTGGTGCCGATGCCTTTGTCACCACATTCGCCGCCCTCCCTGCCAGTGTCCTCACGAGAGGAACTGTGTCCTTCCTTTTGATGCTACCCCGGTGACTGCTGCCTGTCTAGACAGTGGGAGTGGAACGCTCATTCTTGATCCCCAAACAAGTCAGGGTCAGATTTTCAAACTCCTCAGGAAAAAATGGAGGAAGAGGGAGTCATTTGAGATCAGGACTTACTCTTCTACTGAGCCAGTCTTATTAAAACTGAACAGCTGGGAGAGATGGGTTTTTGTTTTGTTTTGTTTAGTTTTGGTGAAGGGCCGTCTAAATGGCATGCAGGGAAAAAGTAACCCAACTAATATATAAACATAAAGAATTATACCAACAAAAATTTAATTTATACAAATTCTAATTTTTTTCTATGCTTATAATTTTTCAAAATATAAAGTTGGACAAATTAATTATATCCAGTCCCTACTTTGAAAAAAACTGTAGTAGAAGTATGATTTACAGTGCTGCAAATTAAGTACATTAACTGCAATCCATGGTTATTTCCTCTGGAAATAAACTACTTAGTACTAAATCACTAAAACCCAGTAGCATTTTCCCTTCTAAAACTGCGCTGAATTATTATAGCATTTCTGCTATTTTTTGTTGCCATCAACAGCTCATTCCAAACATGTGTTATTTAGTAGACATTCATAAGGAACTTATGTGCTATCATGCTAACTAACCCACCCGGAGACAGTTATTTTTGCTACCTTTGAGTTGGGTTTTCATGAGAAGTTATGCAGGGGTATATTTGATCAAACCCAGCCATGCTACTACGAAATAACAGGAAACTTTCTTCTAACTAGTTGCATAATCTTTCATAAAGACTTTATCTTTTCTCCTTTTGGTTTTTTTTTAAACTATATTCCTATAAATGTGGCAGGAAAAAGAAAACCCAGGTTTCTGGCTCTCACCTTTGAGACCCCTGCCAAAGACGAGAAGAAGCTGCCCAGGAGCCGATCCTCCCGCCAAGCCGTGCCTTGCAGAGACGCACGTGTCCGTCTCGGCCACAGTATGCTGGCTGTTTCAAGTGTTTTTAATACTGTATAAAGACATTCACACTATCCACAGTATTTATATGTAATGTTGGACGAGTTAAGATTTATAATGCCATTGAAGATCCTGGGAACAGAGACTATGTGGCCGGTTTAGCGAAGAGCCTGTTAGGCGCACAGCCCTTCCTGGGGCTTTTCTTGTAACAGAGCAGTGGTCTCTCACCCATTCGGTTAAAGAAAGATGAGAGAACCCCCCCCACCCCGCCCCCAGTTCTCATGACAGCTCCATCAAGAAGACAGGATGTGCAAACCAAGGATTTGTGAAAGGTGTACAGAAATGCGTTCATCAAGTCAGGCGTGGTGGCGCGTGCCTGTAGTCCCAGGTACTCAGGAGGCTGAGGCAGGAGGATCGCTGAAGCCCAGGCGTTCAAGGCTGCAGTGGGCTGTGGTCGCACCACTGCACTCCAGCCTGGGCAACAGAGGGGGGCCATGGCTCTAAATTAATTAATGAATTAATTTTAAAAAGTGTTCATCAAATCTGATCAAGAGAGTAAGCCCTGAACTGAACATTCTGAAGATTCCACAAGAGATGAAGATTTGGAAATCCTGTAATAAAGAGACGGAGTGTCAGGAGCATGGGCCCCAGGGTGCGGGGCCGCTGCATTCTCTGCTTGTCTGAAGTCCCGCAAGCCTTTGCAATACCGGCAGGTCAGTGGCCCTTCTCATCCACCTCTTCTGTAGCACCCGGGGCTCCAGGCATGGTTTAGGTCTCATTCCATCAGTAAGAACAAATCTGCTGTACGATTTGAGGATTTGACTCTATTATTTATAAAATCAGGTTTTGATCCTGAGATTATCAGGATAGTCTTGGTCCTCCTTTAGTGAACACCTCGAGCCACGGAATCCATTCTTTACTGAATAAAACCTGTGGATTATGACTTCACGGGTCTAAGGATTTTAAAAGTAAAGGCATATTTATCTTACATTCACAAGATCAGTTCTGATGGTGTCTGTGGTCAAGAGTGAAAACGTGGACAGTTCTCATTTAATCTTGGCACTTTTGACTTGTCTTGGGAAAAAGCTTACAATTTCATTTAAACAAAAGTCCAGTTATATCCATGCTTAAAAAGATTAGCAGCAGCATCCTAAATGACTTTATAGATACTAATAAGGAATTTGATGGTTTTTTTTTTGTTTTCAAGACCTTTGAAATGTGGAACTTAAACACAAATATGTTGTTCTGCTTTGTATATTTGTTATATTTCCAGATTCAGTATATATTTTATGCTGAATTTTTAGATGAAATATTTTGTGAGGACAGGCAAAATGGGCACCACAGGGAAACCATGTCAATGAGGAGGAAAATTTGTATTTGGAAAACAGATGACAATATGTATGATGTGTGTCCTAATTGTAAAACAAGCTTCCTAATCCTTCAAGGATATCAGAATTGAGTATGAATGTTTTATTGGTCAATGAAACAACTGTAGCTCTTTGAGGATTTAAGGCTACATTCACCTTTTATTCACAGACCTTTGCCTTTTTGCTTTTCTTTGCATTTTTTGCTGTAAGATGATGGTTGCTCTTTAATAGTACCACTTTTGAATTGTATTTTGAGTTGATATTTTTGTTTGGTAGCAATAAAAATTTTTAAATTGTAAAAAACTATATTCATCTTTTCTCTTCCTTCTAAACTAAACGTGGTCATTGTAAAACATTTTTCCCATGTGATAGTGTTTGCTGTATACCGTTTCAAAACCGGGCAGCCAATAGCAATGGAAAATAAGTGGTCCACCTTCAATATTTGTTCGTTGTTCCTTTACAGGCTCTTGGCACCATTCCTAGACTCAACCATGACTCAGAATAACATTCAGACTCTTAGCTGGTCTTCTATTACACTTCGATTGCCCAGTTCACTCCACGACATACAACTCTCTGCTCCGTGTCCCTGGGGCTGGGCTAAAGTCGAGTCGTCAGTAACAGATTTCATTCCCAATAATAGAACTTGTTCTCATGACTCCCTATACATGCTGCAACTTTGAACACATCCGTCTCAGTGCCAGAAACAAAGACATGAGAGACGTGTGTCAAACCACCATTAGTTGACAAGGTAAATGTATAGACAACATACTAGGCCTTCTTGGCTCTCCTCTCTGTGACCTGACAGCCTTCTCAGTCTGTTATGTGACTGTTCCTTACGAAAAAGACCCAAATCACTACGGTCCGTTCATTTAAAATTGGTGGGATGAACAAAGAACATGAAAACGTGGAAAACCAAAAGCAAAAGTAACTCAAATTAAAGTAAGTACAGAGTTTATTTTCAACAGACGTTATAGCTGTGTTGCCTTATAATTACAGAATCCAGTAGTCCAGGGACAGGAAAAAGTTACACACAATAATACAAAAGATGCTGAGGTTTGGCGGTAGACGTTAGCTGGGGACAGTGTCTTAGTTGGATTACTGTCAATTATTTCCGAGTACGCTAAATTCCCTGCCCACGTTCCAGCTTCTAGGGAAGTTGATGCTTCACTCTGTGCCCCATTCAATTAATTATTTCTCATTATTCCTTCAATCCAAGTAACAAACCTTGAAACACGAACGTAGACTCCAGGCTTATTGGGGCGTGCACAGCCAAGCCCCCAAGAAGTGACTCCTTGTAAAATGTATTTGTCCTTCTCAAAGCAAACCAGAGGCCCTCCACTGTCACCCTATACGGAGGGAGGGAAAAACCCATGTGAGGATCAGGTTGCCCTGCTTTCATTGTGGGATGCCATCCTTCTAACATCGTTTATAAGCTTTCCCAGTATTTGAAGTCAGAAAGGAACTTATTAACATGTTATTTGAGCATCTACAGTGTTTACATATTTTGCAAAGTGTAGTCAGCAAAACACCACCAATTAGTTTTCCCTGGGGAAAAAGAAATCCCTTGTGAATCCCACACTCATCTTCCTCTGCCGTGGGTTTCCTTTACACCGGGCTGGGCTGGGCACAGTTGTAAAGTGGGTGCCGTTGGTCCTGTCCTGTACCCTTCACCTCGTTCCCTCCTGGAAAAGCCATCACCCTAGTCCTCAGCCAACCACATACTCCAGGGAGGCATGTGGCCTGCGGTAGTTGTGGCACTTCCCCCGCCCCCTACTGATCTGGAACTCAAGGCCCAAGAAGTCACCTTAGATGATCTGAATCAGCATTCAGGGACAGACCTGGGGGGATCTGAGCAACGTTTACACTGGGGCCTTCAGTGAGAAATCCTTCTTGAATTGGCCACTTTGGGACAGAAATGTCCAAAGGTCCAAGGTAGGGCTGCACAAGAATAACTTTAGTCTCTGTGGCCTTTTCTTACCTGGCAACTGTCAACGCCTCCGACCAGATGCCCAGCACAAAGCTCCGTGGATTTGACTCTTCCGTTCAGATACTCATAGCGATTGCACACTTTATTCTCGATCACAGGGAGCTGAGCTTCCTTGAGAAGGCCAGCACCAAAGGTACCTGTGTTTTAAAAGATTAAAGAAATAGTCATTGGATCTAAAACATGTTCATAAGGAAAATTCCAGAACAACAGGTAAGCAACGATAGGTCCCTTATTTGTCCATGAGGGTGGATAACACAAGGAGTCAGTGCCCAACATCATCAGAACTCTTTCTGACCCTTGAAAGTATAAACATCATAGGAGATTTTAATTCCCAAGACCTGGATTTAACAATTTAGGCTTGTTAATGGTGTTTTGAAGTTTGCTGTTGTTTGTTTCCTTTTTGCTTTTCTTTTAAAACTATAAAAAATAATTTTTAATTTGTAAAAAAAGTTAAGAAATATAATTGCTGCTATTTTTACATATTCTTTTTCAGGCTTTTTTATATGCTGCTTTTATGACCTATGTCATATTGTACAATTTCATATCCTGATTTTTTTCAGTCAACATTGTTCCATGAGGATTTTTTTTTATAATGCTAAAATCTTCATATTTCAATGGAGGGTGACTGCTTAATGGGCCTGAGGTTTCCTTCCGGAGAGAGGAACTACGGTGATGGCTACACAACACCGTGAACGTATCGTACTAAATGCCATTCAGCGGTACCCTGCAAAATGGTTAGCATAGTGGATTTTATGTTGTGCATATTTTATTGCAATAAAAAAAGATTAGCTATCATCTACTGAGAACCTTTTCAGGCACAAGCTCACAATGTGGTGTTCTCACTTAACCCTACAACAGTCCTGTGAAACAGGCACTTCTATCCCTCCTGCTCTGCGGCTGGGGGAACCGAGCTTAGGGAGGTCGTGTGGTTCACCTTGACCTGGTCCGCGAAGGCGCTGCCAGATGCTGCTTGGCCAGGCCCATCAGCCCCACTCTTGCTTCTGCTGTTCCACATCTTTGCTCACAGCGTTTATTCTTATTCCTTGATATCTCAAGTCCAAGTTCCCAGAAATCGTACAGACATATCTGTGGCTCCCAATAACATTGCCAAATTATTTTCTAAAAGGGTGTGACAGTGTAAAATGTCACTAGAAAAAAACACTTCATCTCACCCTTATGAATATTCAATTTATAAATATTACCTAATATAGTAGGTAGAAATTGTCCTGATTTATTTTCTAATTTACATTTCTTTGCCAATTAGAGAGTGGAATTCTCCTGTGTGCTCATTTTCCTAGATATATTTCTTCTTTTGTAAAACACTGCTTTAGTCCCTTTGCCAAATCGAAATAGGACATTTGCAAAATTGCCAGAGGAAATGCTGTTTTTCCAGATGGACGCTCCCAGGGATATCTCGGTGTTCTCGCAAATAATCCAGTCTCTATTTTGCAAGCCCGGCTTTCACTAGGGTTTTGTAGAAATCTTTTGCTTTGCTAGCACAGCACAGCCAAGAAACGAGACGTTATCTCTGTCTCAGAGACTCTGAGTAAACTTAGACCACTTTCTCGGGTTCAGCAAACTGACACTCGAGCTTGACAAGAGCACAAAGAGGCTGGTCCCAGGGTCTTGCCCCGGAGCCCGCTCAGCTCTGGCTGGGCAGGGGGCACATAACTTGAGCTGAGCAGAGGTGTGGAGGGAGCACCCTTCTCAAAATATTTTGTGGTAAATTATTTTAGGCAAGTCACAGCTCTAGTACCTGTTCTCTGAGCAAGACAGACATCCTGACACTAGTGAAATAGCCACCCGAGTTGACAGGTAGATGCGGGCTGTGAGGTGGTGCTGCCATCCAGTGGCCAAAGTAGAGATGGCACCTTGAGGACAGGAGGCTGATGGGACCTCAGGACGGAAAGGAAACAGGGGAAGCCTGGGGGTACAGGACACCTGAAAGCCCTAGGGATGGCGGGGGAAGGGCTGATCTGGAAGAGCCCCTTGGCCTCAACACTTGCTTTGCATTTGGAATATCCAAGTCAGGGAAAGTCTGGAAATGTGAAGGTGACTTTTGACGTGAAGGGAGAATTTTGATCTCACACTGGGGCTGAGAACACTGATGAATCTGATGTCATTATTGACATGTAGGAAGTTAGTAAACAGGCCTGAGTTTCTTTCTTAACTCCTGGCTCAGCTAATATTCTGAGAACCATTTTCTCAGTAGACACATGGGAAGACCAGGAGAGACAGGGCGCCCAGTGCAGGATGGTGGTTGGAGATGTGCGGGCAGAGGTGGGACGGAAGAAAGAGCCAGTGGACTCTGGGGTCAGGCAGGCCTGGGTTCCATCAGAGCTCAGCTACACACTCGTTATGTGATGTTTATTGATGATGATGGTGGGGATGGTGATGATGGTGATGATGATGATGGTGGTGGTGATGGTTGTGATAATGGTGATGATGATGGTGGTGATGATGGTGGTGGGTGATGGTGATGATGGTGATGATGATGATGGTGGTGGTGATGGTGGTAGTGATGATGGTGGTAGGTGGTGATGATGATGGTGATGGTGGTGATGGTGGTGATGGCGATGATGATGATGGTGATGATGGTGGTGATGGTGGTGGTGATGGCGGTGGTGATGGTGATGGTGATGATAATGATGGTGATGATGGTGGTGATGGTAGTAGTGATGGTGGTGATGGTGGTGTTGATGGTGATGGTGATGATGGTGGTGATGGTGGTGATGATGGTGATGGTGATGATGGTGGTGATGGTGGTGATGGTGGTGATGGTGGTGATGATGGTGATGGTGGTGATGATGGTGATGATGGTGATGGTGATGATGGTGGTGATGGTGGTGATGATGGTGGAGATGGTGTTGATGATGGTGATGATGAAGGTCGTGAGGCTGGTCATGATAGTGTGTAATATCAAGTGGAGAAATCGGTTGAGGCTGTTGAAG
>CAUYSK010042437.1:0-50524 GCA_963575035.1 Avahi laniger | reverse complement strand
TTAATATGCTTCTGAATTTAGTTTGCTAGCATCTTGTTGAGAATTTTTGCATCATGTGTTCATAAGGGATATTGGTCTATAGTTTTCTTGTGGTTTTTGTCTGGCTTTCATATCGGGGTAATGCTGACCTCATAAAATAAGTTAGGACGTGTTTCCTCCTCCTCAGTATTTTTTAGAAAAGTTTGGAAAGGATTGGTACTAGTTCTTTTTAAATGTCTGGTAGAATTCACTAGAAAACCATTAGGTCCAGGGCTTTTCTTTGTCAGGAGATTTTTGATTACTAGTTCGATCTCCTTCCTAGTTATAGGTCTATTCTGATTTTCTATTTCTTTGTGATTTAGTCTTGGTAGGTGCTATGGTTTGAAATGAACTATAACAATGATTTATGAAAGTATAGTCTTTGGGTGCTATGGTTTGAATATTTGTGTCTCCTCCAAAATTTATGTTGAATCTTAGTCCACAATGCAATAGTACCAAGAGGTGGAGACTTTAAGAGGTGAATAAGCTATGAGGGCTCTGTCCTTCTTGGGAGGATTAGCACCTTATAAAAGGGCTTGAGAAGACAAGTTTGCTCCTTCTGCTCTTCTATCATGTGAGGACATAGCATTCGGGGTGTGATCCTGGAATAAGAGACTGGGGCCCTCAACCAGGCACTGAACCAGGCACCTGCCAGTGCCTTGATGGATTTTCCAGGCTCAAGAACTCTCAGGAAATGAATTTCTGTTCTTTATAAATTACCTAGTCTCAAGTATTTTGTTTTAGCACCACAAATGGATTGAGACAGTAGGTTTTGTATTTCTAAGAATTTGTTCATTTCATCTAGGTTATCCAATTTGTTGGCATGAAATTATTCATAGTACTTTCTTATAATTCTTTTTATCTCTGTAGGGTTGGTAGTGATGTACCCATTTTCATTTCTGATTTTAGTAATTCAAGTCTTATCTATTTTTTCTTGGTCTGTCCAGTTAAGGATTTGTCAAATTTTTTGACCTTTTCAAAGAACCAGTTTTTGTTTTCATTATTTTTCTCTTTGGTTTTTCTATTGCCTAATTCATTTATCTCTGCTCTAATATTTATTATTTCTTTCCTTCTGCTAGCTTGAGGTTTAGTTTGTTTATTTTTGCTGTTGTGTTTTTTTTTTTTTTAGTTCCTTCAGTTGTAAAGTTAGGTTAATGATTTGAGATCTTTCTTTCTTTTTTAATGTAAGCATTTATAGCTCTAAATTTCCCCCTTAGTACTACTTTTACAATGCCCCATAAGTTTTGGTATGTTGTGTTTTCATTTTTATTCATCTCTACGTGTTATCTAATTTCCTTTGTGATTAAAGAAAGACAAAATGGTTAATCTATCAGGGAGAGGTAACAATGATAATCATATATACACCTAGAAACAGAGCCCCAAAATACATGAAGCAAGAACTGATAGGATTAAAAAGAGAAATAGACAACTGAACAATAATAGTTAGAAACTTTAACACCCCACTTTCAATAATTGATAGAATAGCTAAGCATAGGATCAACAGAAAAATAGATATATGTATATGGCTTGAACAACATTGTAAACCAACCAGACCTAACAGATCCCTGTAGAATACTCTACACAATAAGCACAGAATGTACATTCTTCTCAAGTGCACATGGAACATTCTCCAGGATAGACTAAATGCAAGGTCATAAAATAAGCTACAATAAATTTAAAAGGATTAAAATTATACAAAGTTTGTTCTCCACCCAGATGGAATAAAAGTAGAGATCAATAGAAAGCTCCCTGTGTGTAAGCAAATATATATTCAAGAATTATAGAAGTTGATGATTATCTACTAAGAATATCAGCCCTTACTTTCCAGATGCACATAGTTCTGGATCTGGCTACACAGGCTCTCACTGAGAGAAGGTGTGGCCAGGATGATTCCAGCCTCACCCAGGGCTCTAGAAACTCAATCTCACTGGAGAATTTTTGGAGATTGTATAGACTGTGCCTTAGCATTATCATAGCTGAAGGATAAGGAGCTGGATTATTCATCTAGTAACTCCCTGTCCATCACTGGTTGAGGATTGCTTCTGGGAATTAACTCTCTTGAAATTCCAGCTTGTCCTGTATTTGGGCCAAATCTATTCCTGACCACATAACAAGACAGGGAGCTGCAAGTGTTCACATAAGCAGCTTTTGGGATAAAGAGTGAATATCTAGGGCCAGCATCTGCTCCAACACTCCAATCTTTAGCTACAGCCCAGATCTCTGTTGTCGGCATTAGGCCTATAAAGGCAACTAATTATTAGCTTTATCTACCAATATCCACTTAATTCCATAAATATTTACTTAATTCCATAAATATTTACTTAATACAGGTGAAGTGCCAGGTTCTGTATTGGGAAATGGGACGCTAGTGGGGAGCAAAACAGCTTTAGTCTCTGCCTTAACTCTCCAAAACATCTCAAACCAATCTACCTAACACTAGACTCATGGTCTCCCCTCCAACTTGTTACCCTTTCTGTGTTTCCTGTCTATGTAAATGGTCACCTAAACCCCAGTCCAGAAAACTGTCTCGACTTTTCTTTAACCTAATATCTATCTATCCATCACCACACTTACCAGTGTCACCTCTCACCTCTCTGGACTTCTCTCAATAAGCAATATATGTATATATATATTTTTGAGACAGAGTTTCACTCTGTTGCCCTGGCTAGAGTGCCGTGGCTTCACCCTAGCTCACAGCAACCTCAAACTCCTGGGCTCAAGCTATCCTCCTGCCTCAGCCTCCCGAGTAGCTGGGACTACAGGCATGCGCCACCATGCCCGGCTAATTTTTTCTATATATATATTTTCAGTTGTACAGATAATTTCTTTCTATTTTTAATAGAGACGGGATCTCACTCTTGCTCAGGCTTGTCTCGAACTCCTGACCTTGAGCAATCCACCCACCTCGGCCTCCCAGAGTGCTAGGATTACAGGCGTGAGCCACCACGCCCGGCCAATAGGCAATATATTTTTAAATGTATTATTTCATTAATGGGAATACAACTGAGCAAGAAGGGGGTTCCAACGGTTTCCTCAGTGGCTGCCAAGCTGAGTTCCTACGGTTCAGCGATGGCAGTTGTCAAGCTTGCTTTTTTCTCTAGTTAGGCTGGAGGCCTTTGAGTGAAGGCACCACACCTTAGATTTTTTTCCTTACCCCACAGCTCTGAGCACAGAGCCGGGCACCAATGTCTCAATAACACTGTTTGGTGTTGGCCTACTCTTTGCAGGGCCTTATTATCCTTTGGGCACAGTGGGCACAGTGGCCTGTGCCTGCAATACTTTCAAAAGCCCATGAAAATATTTTAATTTGTTTTAAAAGCTAGAAAAGAAATGAACATAACATAATAAAAACAATGAACAGTTAACAGTGAATCCAGCCTGGGTTACATTTGTCTATATATCAGCACAGTAACAAAATATAATTTTTAATATTCTTCTTTCTTTTTATGGAGGAAAGGGCCCAGGAAGGCAAGTGCCCAGAGCCCATGAGAGTGATGGTGCATCCCTGGCTCTCAGTTCAGCATCACTTTCTTACCATGAAGTCAGAAGCTTCTGGACTTTTTGGGGAGGGGAGTCGACGACTGCTATACCCTTTCATTTATGCTTGAAAAGCTCAGAGAACTGTGTATTCTGCCTTGTTCTGCCTCCCTTTGAGACTCTAGGACAAAAATAGCCCCAAGGCTTTTTGGACTGGTTGAACCGAAGATAAGTTTAAATTTAAGAGGCTCTAACTTCAAACACGGGAGATAAGATGAAAAAAGAAATCCAGACAGCCTGCTTTAATTCTATCCCAATCAAACTTTTATTTCAAAGAACTATTTAAAGGACCTGACATATGTGAAAAACAAAACCCTTTTTTTAAACCTTCAGGGATATGACAAAGCTCCCGAAATGAGACCCTCTCCTTCCTGCAGCGTTAGATACCCTGTGAGTGCCAAGGTATGGGCTATGCAGGGAGGATAGCTCTGTTTTGCCTGTCCCAGGGCCATCTGCGATACAAATTGTGTGCTTCCTGGACTCCCTGCAAGTCGCAAGCTGCAAGCATTTGCCCAGCAAATCAGGTTAAGATGAACAAAGGCAGCCTTGAAGGGGGAGGTCTCAGAAGGGCATTGCAGGCCAAGAGGTGTGTATAATGTGCGGTGGGTGAGGATGGGGAGGAGCAGGTTGGGGAGGCAGAAAGATGTTGCTAGGCAACCAGCCCCGGTGCCTTTGTAAATGTGGATGTATTTTGTTTGAAGCAGCATCTGGCAGCCACCACCTTCTTTTCTCCCCCTCCTCCTCCTACACATGCCCAGAACACAGACCCAGGCCACAGCTCTCAGACAGGTCCTGGGAGGGTGAAGTAGGGAGTCTGGTTAGAGCTTCAGAAAAAACATGTGCACAAAAAGGTAAATAACTTTACAGGACACCACAGACCTGATGGAATCTGGACGTTTATACCTGCTAGCCAAGGTCTTAGGCAAGTTTATTTAATCTCTCTGACGTTCAGCTTCCTTGGTTGTAAAATTGGGGACATAACCCTCTTACAGGAATATTGTGAAGATTAGGAAAAATGTATACAGAGGACCCAGGCTGGTACCTGGAACACAGTAGATGTCCAATAATCAGCAGCAGAGTGGCAAGAGCGTTGGCCCAGGCACCCGGACTGCCTGTGTGCTCACCCCAGCTCTGCCACTTATCAGCGGTGTGACCAGGGACACATTTTTTTTATTTATTTCTGCATATTATGGGGGTACAAATGTTTAGGTTACATTGCCCTTGCCCGCCGCCCCCCAGTCAGAGCTTCAAGCATGTCCATCCCCCAGACGGTGCTCATCGCACTCATTATGTTTGTATATACCCATCCCCTCCTCCCCCCTCCCATCTGCCCGACACCCGATAAATGTTATTCCTACATGTGCACTTAGGTGTTGATCAGTGAAACCAATTTGCTGGTGAGTACATGTGGTGCTTATTTTTCCATTCTTGGGATACTTCACTTAGTAGAATGGGTTCCAGCTCTATCTAGGAGAATACAAGAGGTGCTGTATCACCATTGTTTCTTATAGCTGAATAGTACTCCATGGTATACATATACCACATTCTATTAATCCACTCATGTATTGGGTTGTTTCCACAACTTTGCAATTGTGAATTGTGACGGGCACGTTTCTTAACCTTTCAGTGCTTTCATGTTATTTTCACCTATGAAATGAGGGGTCATGATAGCACTTACCTAACAGGATTGTTTTGAGGATTAAATGCATTAATAGTGCAAAGTGCTTAGAATATTTCCTGGCACATAGTAAGCACTCAACACATGTTAACGATTATTTGTGACACCACGTGCAATGTGTCTGAGCGTGTCTGCAGAACGGGCGAATGGGTGCCGGAGGAGCTGACTTGCATCAGTCATTTTTTAAGGATTTCCATTTTGACTGGCCAAGACAGGGAGCTTGTGACTTCGGTGCTGATTGAGCAAGGACCTTAGCAGAATCTGGAATCTGCAGTGAACCGCGTGACCTTGGGCAAGTTACTCTGCTGTAAGAGGCCATTTTGTGAAATGGGTACAATAAGGGTACCTGCCCTACCTGCTGGTGAGGGTTAAATGAAGTGACTTGTCAGGTGCTCAGCACGATTCCTGGCCCAGAGCAAGCAGCCAAGTGAGGGGGCTGATACCATTTCTGGAATAAAGACAAAGATGAGAGGGAGCAGCATGGAGTCTGTGTCCATTCCAGCCAAGCCACACCAGGAGGGCACCCAGGTGAAGGCTGAAGAAGCTCTTTCTCACAGGGCTCTGTCTTTGGGTTAGGGGTGGGGGATTTAAGGCAAAAGCAAAGCTGCTTTGGCTTCCAGGGGACCAAAAGTGGCCTGGACTAGGAGAGGCACCCTTCCTCTTTCTGTGTGGACCAGCGCAACTGGCTGCTTGGGGCCATGAGAATTCAGGCTCAGGGTACCAGGAGGGTGCACACACTGGAGTTCTCACAGTGAGGGGTGCAGGGAGCATGCAGTGGAGCTCCCCAAGAGGAGGTTGTCCGTGAGGAGGATTTAGTAGGAGAATCTGAGTGGTGATGGGATCTATATAATAAGATGGGAACCAAAGTTGTAAACTTTTTAAATATAATGACTACTATTCGGGCCCCATCTGGTGAAGCCTGAGTACATCTGGGTGACATGTGCTTAGTTTACACTCTAAGAGTTAAGAGGGAGAAATCTCACCAAGACCTAGGGCCATTTTGCATAATTTCAAGAATCAACTTGGATATTATGAAATAATGGATGAAAACAAGTGGAGAAGAAATGGCAAGGAAGTATAGACAGGGGAAGTCCAAGTAAAGGTCCAACTGGAGTGATTAGCTGCAGTGATGAGCTTGCGTGTCTTGGAGTGGTCAGTGAAAGCGGGTTTGTGGAAAACCTTGGACCCTTAGCTAAAATGTTTGAATGGTCTCCTAGGGGCCATGAAAGTGTTAAATATTTTTGAGCAGGAGGATGATAGGAAAGAAATTATGGTTCAGGGAAATATGGGGAAAGTATGACATCTGGCATCACAAGGCCTGAGTTTGCATTTTGACTCATCCTTGCCTTGTAACCATGGATGAGCCATTAACTTTTCTGAGACATGAGATGAGGGTAATAGTACATTCTTCCAGGCTAGCGTGAGGACCCAGTGCGGAACGTGAAAGCACTCTATGAACTGCACTTTTCTGCATCTTCCTGCTTTCCTTTTTATTCACTGACTCAACCTCATGGGGTGCATCTTCCTCTGGGCTTCTGTAGCACCTTGTAGATTGGCACCAATTAGGCTGCTATTGGCTGCAAAAACCAAATATTCCTTAAACAGTAAGGAAATGAATTGGCTTGTCCAACCAGCAGTCTGTAGGTAGATTTCAGGATTGGCTCCCCCTGGGGGCTCTAGGCCCATTTCCCTGCAGTACTCTTGGCTCTGTCCTCTGTGGTGCGTTGATGTCATGCCCTAGCTGGGTTTGAGACGGCTGCGGCAGCTCTAGGACTCACATCTGGGCCTATGAACCTCTGGAGGATGAGAAACAGGGTTACTTCCAGTAGTGTACCTTAAAGAGATGAGAAGATTTTCTTAGAAACCCCAATAAAACCTCTCTTTACAGCTCATTTTCCTGAAGTGGTACATACCTACTCTTGAACCAATCATTAGCAAGGCAGTGAGCTCACCTTTAGACCAGTGATTCTCACATGGGGATGATTTGGCTCCCTGCCTCCCCTCACCCTCAACCTGGGACATTTGGCAATATCTAGAGACTTTTTTTTTTAAGAGATAGGATCTCACTATGTTGCCCAGGCTGGTCTCAAACTTCTGGGTCAGGTGACCATCCTGCCTCAGCCTCCTGAGTTGCTGGGACTGCAGGCACGCCCCATCATGCCAAGCTCATGTCTGGAAACATTTTTGATTGTCACATCTGGGGTACAGGGGAAGTGTATGCCACTGGCTTCTAGTGAACAGAGGCCACGGACACTGCTAAGTATCCTACAGTGCACTGCACAGGACAGCCCCCTACAACAAAGAATTATTCAGGTTAAAATATCAATGGTGCCAAAGCTGAGAAGCCTTGTTTTAGACCAATTAGCCCTGCCCTTGGCTGGGGGTACAGTTAGTGACCATGAATGTGATGAGTGAGGCATGGCTACCCAAACAAAACTGAGACTCACTTAGGGAAGAGAAGCGGGGAATAGATCCGGAGTTGAAAACCAACAATGTATACTGCAACTTTGCTTTGTCACAGCACTTATCTTATTGTGAGGCCATTGTTTATTTATCCCCCGTGTTAGTTATATATTCCTGTGTAATAAATTGCCACAGACTTAAGTGTCATAAAACAACGATCTCAGTTTCCGTAGATTGGAAGTCTGGGCATGGCGTGGCTGGACGCTCTCCTCAGGGTCTCACACTAGGCTGAA
Source organism: Avahi laniger (assembly GCA_963575035.1). Taxonomy (NCBI): domain Eukaryota; kingdom Metazoa; phylum Chordata; class Mammalia; order Primates; family Indriidae; genus Avahi; species Avahi laniger. Next base: position 42,595 of record CAUYSK010042437.1, on the reverse strand, counting down.
ATCAAAGCGTGGCTGAGGCTGCAGTTCTCTTCTGGGGCTTGGGGTCCTCCTTCAGTCTCATTCTTGCTATCGGCAGAATTCATTTCCTTGTGGCTGTGGGACTGAGGTCTCTGTTTCCTTTCGGGCTGCCCGTGGGTGGCCACTCTCAGCTCCTAGAGGTATTAATACCTGCCTTCCTTACCCTGTGGCTTCAAGCCAGCAATGGTGCATTGAATCCTTCTCAAGCTTCGAACCTCTGACTTTCTCTTCTGCCAACAGAAAACTCCGCTTTTAAGCTCAAGTGAATAGGTCAGGCCCATCCAGGTAACCTCCCTGTCTTAAGGTCAACTGATCTGGAACCTTAATTACACTGATAAAATCCCCTCTCGGCAGTACGAGCGTATTACTCATATTCATCGGTGTTTGACTGAATAGCTGGGAGAAGGTATATGTACACCGAGGCTGAGAACCTTGGAGGGCCATCTGAGAGTTCTGCTTACCATGTGCTTAGTCCATCCAGGCTGCTGTAGCAAAATACCTTAGACTGGGTAATTTACAAAGAACAGAAATTTATTGCACATAGTTCTGGGGGTAGGAAGTCCAAACCAGGGTGCCAGCAGATTCGGTGTCTGGTGAAGGCTTGTTCTCTGCTTCGTAGATGGTGCCTTCTCCCTGAGTTTTTGCACGGCAGAGGGGATGAATGAGCTCCCTCAGGCCTCTTTTATAAGAGCACTGTTCTCATTTATGAGCGAGGAGTCCTCATGACCTAATCATCTCCCAAAGGCCCTATCTCTTAATACTATTGCACTGGGAATTGTTTCAACATATGAATTCTGGGGGCTGGGGGGCACAAACATTCCTCTGATTCTAACTCTCAGGGTCTTTTTCCCCAAGCATCTTTGTGTTACTAGATTCTAGCAGAGTATCTGACAAATATTTTTTCCTAATAAATATTGCTTAAATAAATTTTTAAAAGACCAAAACAAACTCATTTCCTTTTATGATGATAAAATTTACTAAATGGGTCACTAAGGGGGATGTTACAAGCAGAGAACAGTATAATCTCAGCGTCAGAAGGTACATATGGTCATAGAAGAATCTCTCGATCATTCCAGGAATCCACATATTTACAAGGTGGCATTCATCTGACCCGGATCTCTCTGGTTTTGAGTACTGTTCTTCACAATGCAAACTAATCTTTTGCATTGCCTTTTTGGCAGACTTGGCAAACTTCTGACTCATATTGAATTCTGGATCACTTAAAGCTTCCCTGCATTAATTGGTGTCACACCAGGTCTCTCCCATGTTGTACTTGGGCAGTATTTTATGCTGCTTTCTACTCAAGTTCAAGGGTTCTGACCTATCATTTCAGCCATTTGGAGGCCTTTGAGAATTTTTATTTTTATTTTTCAACTTCTTTGCTTTCCTGTCTAACTATATAATACTTGAAAATATAATAAGCACATTTGCTTTGTCTTTGTTCAAACAGTTCTCAAAAATGTTGAATGAGGCAAGGCCAAACTCAAAACTCTGGGGCATGTTACTTCTTTCAAGTGGACAATAATGATTTCATCAATATGCTTTCCATAAAGATTGTTCAACCCGTGATGAATCAACTCTTTTATTTCTCTGTTATATCTATAAGCATATTATGAAAGACTTAATCAAATATTTGGCTGAACCAAAGCTATGCAGTAAAACACCATTCAGTTATACTCCCAGATATGTAATACATGTCTTTTGCAATCAAGTATATCCACATGTCAGGAAAGTCTGTTCCAAACTCTCAGATATGCTCTGCCTTGGAGTACTTCATATTGTTCTTGTATAGATACATAGGTATCCTTTGACCTCTAGATTATATTGATTGCCTTCTAATATTTTCTCAGTAACAGATGATTCTGGTAGCCTTTAATGTTGGTCTACAAGCTGGCAAGCATTTCCACTTGTTTGTCTCCGTGCTTATGGGAAGTTCCACATACCTGTCCTAACTTGTGAGTATTAAAAGTTTGGCTGCAGGTTAGGAGCAAGTGATGTGACCCCTTGCTGAAGGGATTCTCATGAGGTGCCTGGTTATTCTCCCCATGTTTTTCTCTTCGGTCAATCATTTACACTTGCAGTTTCCTTCAGCCTCCGTAATCATCACACTCTAGGAGAATGAAAATTCCCTTGTTCACAGGAAAAGGGAAAAACTCCATGAATTGGAGTTTCTTAATCCATTGGACTTTCTTCTGATGAAAGATTGAATGTTCCAGGACCCCTAAATGGATCAGCGATGCTGTATCAATACAGTTGTACTTTATAGATCTCCGAAGGTCTATGAACTTAAAAGAAGAGAAGAGAAAGAGTTGTGGTGGCATCTTCAACATGGCCCTCAATGATCCCTGCTTTCTGGAATCGCACTCTTGTGTATTGCCCTCCCCCACTGTAACAAGGTCAGACCGTGTGACCTATAGACTACAGCAAAAGTGATGGTGTGTCATTTCCAAGATTAGATAAAAGTCATTACAGCTTCCATCCTGGTCACTCTCTTTCTTTGATCAGTCACCCTAGGGAAAAGCAACTGCCGTGTGAGCATCCTACAGAGAGGCCTGTGTGGTGAGGAGATCAGGCGTCTGACCACCAGCCAGCAAGGAACTGAGACCTCTTGCCAACAGCTGGAAATGGACTTGGGCGGGGGATCTTCCACTCTGGTCAAGCCTTCAGGTGACTACAGCTCGGCCAGTATCTTGACTGCAGCCTCATGAGAAACCCCGACCAGAGTCACTGGTCAGGTCACTCTTGGATTCTCCATTCCTGATTCCAGCCAAGTCACTTTTGGATTCCTGCTCTTCAGAAATGACATGAGATAATAAATTTTGAGTGTTTTGAGCTGGTAAATCCTTAGGTAATTTGTGAGGCAGCAATAGATAACTTGTATACTAGACTACACTGACTGAGATGGTTAGATTTCCTTAAGGAAAGTGAATAAAATGCTAAGTTCTCAAAAAACAGTGAAAGACTAGCGAATTGCTAAGATCAGAACACTGCAAGATTATGTCATCAACTTGCATAGATAGACCTTTTACCATTTTTTTAAAATGTCAAAAATAATATTTATTCTTTATAAAATATACATATACAGATATATAAAGTAAAAAGTGCAAATCACTTTTCTACTTTTCCTTTCTTACTCCTCAGAAGCAACTGCTGATATCAGCTTGGGTTTTATCTTTCCAAATCTTTTTCTAGTCAACTATAATCACACACACACAATTATAAAATCTGATTTGTGTGCGTGTACTGCTTGACAAATTTTTTATGTCACTTAACAATATATCCTAGCTTCTTCTGATGCCAGTAGACTTGGCTCCAATGTACTTGTTCTAAAAGGTACATTATATCCCATAATGTGGTGCTCTATAATTTATTTAAATATTACTTCATCTGTAATAACGTATCATGTTTTATTAATTAATGTCATTATACACAGTGCCACAGTACATGCGCTTTGAGCAGATGTACAAATGTTTCTGTCAGATAAACTTCTAAAAGTGGAATTGAAGGTAAAAGGTGTGTAGATTTAACATTTTGTTAGATAATGCCTGATTGCCTTTCGCAAATTTTCCTATTTCTTTTCCCACCCACTAACACAGTCTCACGTCCTAATACTAGATAGTAAGAATTTATTTTGAATTTTGCTAATACGATGGGCCAAAATTATCAGTTTGTTTATATTTTCATATTTCTGATTTCTGTGAGAAATCCACAGTTATTTGAATCGTTCTCCTGAAAGTACTATGTCATCTTTTGGCTACTTTCAAGAGTTTTTTGTCATCTTAGTTTGCAGCAGTTGGATTAAGACGTGCTCTCTGTGGGTTGTAGTTTCAGTGTCAATTTTGGTTTCCAGGCCTCGGCAGCTACTCGGACCTCTCCCACGTGTGTGCCGCTGGGTGGCCAGTGTGGGACGTGGCCTTAGCTCACCTCTCATGGACTCCGACGAGCTGCTGCGGATCAGATCCACACATGCACAGCACAGGATGGAGCCTACCAGTTTACAGACAACTTTATTTGTTTATATATTTTTGACGTAGTCATTTATTATCATTGCAAAGCATTATATACTGTACACAATTATATGTACTGCACTTTTATATGATTGGCAGAACAGTAGGTTTGTTTACACCGGCATCACCACAAACATATGAGTGACGTGTTGCACTGTGAGGCTACAATAGCTAGAACATCACCAGGTAATAGGAATTTTTCAGCTCCACTGTAATCTCGCGGGACTACCATCAGTGGTCTGTGCAGCCTGTTGTTGACCTGAGACACCGTTATGTGGCCCCTGGCTGTGGATGAGTAAGCAGCTTGCAGCCCCAGAAGGCACAGAGTCAGTCCTAGGTTCACTAGTTACTCTTTCAACTTTGGATCCAGAGAATTCTAAATAGCAAAACTAGGCTTATTTTATCTATCACCTTCGCATCTTTCTACATAATGCTTTGACTTTTAAATTGCAAGTGTGTTTATGGATTTTCAGTTTCATAAAAGTGAGAGAAAATATCAGCACCTTTATCCCATATAAGCATGAAATATTTCTGTGGGAAGCAGTACAACACAGTAGTCTAGGGCAAAGGTTCTAGAACTCACATAGGTATAACATGTAAATACATACCTTTCCATAATCTCAGACTCATCTATAAAACAGGGCTCCTAATATGATCTTTAATATTAAATAATATGTCTTAAAAACTTAGCATGGTAGTTTACAGACAGCTTCATGGGGCCGCTTTCCTGAATCGCTCGCTTTTTGTGCCCTCCCTGGTACTTCCCAGTTCTCTGGGGCTCCCCTTTCCCACCCTCTGGCCAGATATCGAGGCTCTCTCTCTTGACCCTGCTGTGCTGCACGCTTCCTACAAATGCCCCCGCATTTGAAGCTGAGTAGTGGGAAAACGCAGAGATTAAAAACCAAGCAAAAAGGAATGGGGGTTTTCCCGTCTCCTTGGGGCCATAGCTCCGCCCGTCAGAGTGGAAGGGTTCCCTGCGGGCCCCCCCCACTGCACCCCTCCAGGTGCCACAGGACTGCCTGGGATTGGCATGTGAGAGAATGGAGAAAAGAAAGAAAAAGGGAAAAAAATGGGATTTCCCCTGCTCTCTCCGAGCATTAACTGCACCCGGAGCCGGAACTAGAGGGCACTCACTTCTAAATTTTGGGCTGCCCCAAACCCAGACTGGGGGGATGGAGGACAGATGGAACAATCACTGTCGATTTAGTGGCACTTCAAATTCTGATCTTCTTTCCTAATCCACTTGCTCCCATTTCCCTTTCAGAGTCCTCAGATCGCCACTCCATGTGTTCTGTTCAGGTTTTGCTGCTGCATTCAGTGGGAGAGACGGGGTAGGACGTGTTTGCTCCATTTCATCCGGAAGCAGAAGCCCTTGCCTCTCCCCTGGTAGCTGCCACTCACATTTCCCCTCAGGGTTTCCGTTCTACCAGGCCTGGCTGTGCCTTGGTCTCACCACGGCTCCCTCTTTCTTGCTGCCCTTAAATAAGAACGGTCCCCAGCTGACGTACGTCAATCGTGGTGAGCAACATTCTTTATGAGTGCCACTTATCTGTCCTCACCTACTCTCTGTGCTAGGACTTTTATTGGAAGAGCCACACAGAGGTCAAACTCTGTCTAAATATCCACCCATAAGGAAATCCAAATAGTTTAATGCAGTGTTTTATGAGCAGCAAAAGGATCTGTTGAGAATGACGGAATCCTCCCTCTGAATTAACTCCTGGGAGCATTTCGTTATACCTTAACATGTCAGCATGTTACCTACCTAGCTCCTGCTCACTGAAGAATGGTGAGATCTTTCTGTGGTGCGGCTAAGAGGATGGAGTTTGTTCGGGTGTGAGTCTGTTCTCTTGTCCACCTGTACGTGCGTGCCTGAACTTTGAGAACGCTTTCTTATATGGGGTTCCTTATTGTCATTCGGGAAAGTTCTAAGTCCCTGCTTGTGTTCAAAGTTCATCTACTGTATTGTGAGGGAGGCTTTTCATCTCTCCTTCACACTCTGAGAAATGTTGATACTTACTTCACATATTTCTCTCTTAATGCCTTTTCCCTATTTGCTTGGCATTGCAGCGCAGCTTCCTAACCTGAGCAATTTCTTGTCTGCCCATCTGCTTCCATTTTCTGTCCTTTTGTTTGTGACTGCTCTGTGGCAAAATAATGGGTTTTTAAATTCCTTTTAGTAGGAACAATAACTTCTGAACTAAAAACAGATTACTCCCACTGGGCAGAGAAAAAGAGGGGCCTGAATACTTCTTCTCAGCTACCAGGAACCATTCCTGCTTAATTATCTCTCACCTCATTGTCCTGAAGGCCGGTGCTTAACAAACATTAATATGCATATAATCATGTGAAAATCTTGTTAAAATACCCTCTGATGGAGTTGGTCTGGGATGGGACCTGAAGTTCTGCCTTTCTAAGGCAGAGAAATTGATTCTGCTGGGTGGCCAGGCTGGAGGCAACACACGAACATTTAGCGTTTATATTTTAAGAGCTTTACTGCTAATGGCAGCAATTGAAAAAAAAAGAAAGGAAAAGAAAAAAAAAAGACATGGGATTGTTACATGTTTAAGAAAAGTTGCTAGGCCAGGCGCGGTGGCTCACGCCTGTAATACTAGCACTCTGGGAGGCCGAGGAGGGTGGATTGTTTGAGCTCAGGAGTTCGAGACCAGCCTGAGCAAGAGCGAGACCCCATCTCTACCAAAAATAGAAAGAAATTAATTGGACAACTAAAAATATATAGAAGAAGTTAGCCGGGCATGGTGGCGCATGCCTGTAGTCCCAGCTACTTGGGAGGCTGAGGCAGGAGGATCGCTTGAGCCCAGGAGTGTGAGGTTGCTGTGAGCTAGACTGACACCACGGCACTCACTCTAGCCCGGGCAACACAGTGAGACTGTGTCTCAAAAAAAAAAAAAAAAAAAAAAAAGTTGCTAAATTCTTCTGGTCTTTGTCTCAGGTGTTTCCCGGGCAGCAGACTCTGAGATGGAGGTGAGCGTGCAGGGGCGCAGCAGAAAGAGCTCTTGAGGGTCACCGGCGTGGAAGAAGCAGGGCAAGCAGCTGGGCTGGGGCGCAGTTTCTGTCTGAAGCAGGGATGCTGCTTTAGCATTTTCCCAGGCTCAGGTGAAGGGGCCAAGCCTTCCTAACCCAGCTCTGACCAATCGCTGGATGCCGGAGACCCCGGAAGGGGATGTGACCTTGAGCAAGGTGACTCTCTTCAGCCGAGGCACTTCCTGTCTGTGACAGGCAGCTGGGGCTATTTGCTGGCAGTGCCTCCAGCACCCGAGGAACCGTCTGTGGGGCGTCCTGGTACACACGCAGGCCTGGACCCCGTCTGTCTCTGGCTTCCCTCCTGCTGGTGAGCTAGCTTGGAGCCCTCCTCTTCAGTTTTATGCTGAAATCTCGCACAAAATCCCTTCTTACTACTTGGGCCCGAATAGCCAACTGCAGCCGTCAACCACTGTCAATTTGAGCCTCTGAGTGGATAGTTTGCATTTTTAAGAATTTCTAGACTAGATTTTTCAGCACTGTAAATGTTCCATTTCATATTCCTTCCCAGATTTCTGCTAAATCAAAGTTTCTGATGGACATAAAGAAATCTCTGTCTGAGGCTGGGAGAGCAACATGAGGCCTGAAAAGGAAAGGACTCTGTTTCTTGCAGAGAACAAAGGCCTTGGGGTATATGTAGGCTGAACTGAAAGGAGAAGGGTTAGGATTGGAAGAGTCAGCTTGCCGAGGGGTGAAGACAGAAAGAGCCTGGGACGGGCTGTTTAATGATTTATACGTGTGCCCCACTGATTGCATAATGTGAACTTTAACCTCTGCTAAGTATAGTTTGTGCCCTGAGAATCCTTCATGCTTTAGTAGAAATAGTTGCACACTTGAATGGCTCGTGGGCTTGATGATGCAGGGAAAGGGGCTGGGAGGTGCTGGGAGAGGAAGGGGAAGGCCAGGGAGGCCTGAGGCAGGGCCCCTTGAGTCATCTGGCCCATTTAAACGTTCTAGGCAGCAATGGAGAGAGGTGCCCAGCAAACACGGCAGCGGGAGGCAGCGGGAAGATGGCGTGGAAGCTCCCTGAGCAACTGTGTAACGGAGCCGTGGGCTGCACCAGAGCCCACCATCGCCTCCAAAGCACCTTGCTCCTGCCTGTGCCTCCCACCCAAGCCGAAGCGTGACACATGGGGGGATCAAGCTTCCTGCAGGAAGTAGACTCTTGCAGCCAGAGCACTGGGAAATCCAGTCCTCGGTGTGAGAATGTGGACATCAGGTGTGGGTAATGGAAAAGAGCCCGAAACCAGGGAGCTGGCCCAGGGCCTGGGTAGGAGCTCTACCCAAAGGCAGGCACAAGGATAAAAGGCCACACACACCCCACCCACAATGGATCAGAGTCCACCATGACCGGGAGGGCCCACTGCTGTGCTGCTGTCGAACACAAACAGATGCCAAGCCGGGATCAGGGCCAGGGGTGCCGGTAGGTGATCAAGTGTCTGGGTGGTGAGGGCTCTCGGTTTAATTCTGATGCACACGCTGAAGAAAGTACAAGAGGAATAAACAAAAATCAAACCCGGTTTTGCTTTTTTCACTGGGGTGGTTGTAAGGACCAAAGGCATTGATTATCACTGTTTACTCCAGTGCCATTCTCTGTCCCCGTGGCACCAGAATTTTCCATATGCTCTGTGTTTAGAGATGAGAATGGAAATGATATCTGATGCCTCTGGGAAGACTGTGTTGACTTATTTGTGCAATCACCTGAGGCACTTTATAAGGGCTGGGTTGTCAAGAGAATTGTGTCATGCAAGTAGAAGTGTTGCAAAGTGTATCTGACAGAGAGCAGAGATGTCTCTGCCCCAGCCAATCTCTGCCTGCCTTCACCCTCTCCCCTAAAAGATTCTCCCAATGGCTCGATGTGCACAAGCAGAAAACCTATACAAATGAAGGGACACAGAAGCCACCCAACCTGAACAAACTGATGCAAATCATTGAACAGGTAGAACCACATCCTGAGGGATTAAGTGTGCCAACCATTGATTTACGTGAATATTTATTCCAGCAAGAAAGGAGAGAGCAGAGGACAGGGAAGACTTCAAATACACTGATCCTGTAACAAGCACTTTTCACAAATGCCAGACAACATCATCTTTCCTCCTTTTCTCCTTCACCGGATAACTTCAGGCTACTTCTTTGCTATTGCCACCTAAATGTAGAAAAGAAAGAAGAGTCAAATGTATTGAGAAACTACTATATGCCTTATATACTGATCTAATTTAATACTTACAGAAGCCCAATGGGATAGATTTTTTGTGTTTGCTTTTAAATACATGGGGGAAACACAGAGAACAGATATGTGTCAGGGCTGGGTTTTAAGCCCAGCTCTGACACCCAAACCTTGTTTTCCAGTGGATCTCAACCCGATCTGCACATGCACATTACCAAAGGAAATTTGGAAAATGCCAGTGCTTTAGCCCCAGCCCAGGCCAAATAAAGCAGAATCTCTGGATGTGCAGTTTGACATTATACTTCTAAAAATCTCCCTGATTCTAATGCATACAGGATTGAGAACCACTGGGCTCCTCATGCTGCCTCCTTCCCATTACAGTTAAGCCCTGCATTCCAGTCTTCCGGCCACTCTTTGGCTTTTCAGCAATAGTCCAGTCCTCCCAGTTTATCCATGGAGGTCCAACAAAAAGGAGAGACGTTTGAAAGCCTAAGGATCACTCCTTTTGTAACAAATGTGTGCAAGACATAAGTGATGCAGGCTTTCCCTGTTAGCTGCATATAAATAGGTCTGATGAACATAATTTAGATTGCACTAGAAGCACAACAGCAGTTCTAGGAGATGTTTCCTAATTGTTCTGCGGCGGTTACATGATATAGTAGGAAAACACTGCATTTGGAGCCACGCACACGAGGTTCTTGTTTCTGTCTGCTGCTAGCTAGCTTTGGATATGAAGACAGTTTCTTTACCCACTTGGACCTCAATTTCCCTGCTTGTAGAATGTGTATGTGTAGAATTTTTATAATATTTAAATATATCTGAATTTCCTTCCATTATCTACCGTATGGATCAAGGCATCACTACTGTCTCATAACCTTGCAATATCCATCAGTGAGAGTTTACCTTAAACATGTTTTTATTTTTTTTATAAAAGAAAAAGTTGGCCGGGCGCAGTAGCTCACACCTGTAATCCTAGCACTCTGGGAGGCAGAGGCGGGCGGATTGTTTGAGCTCAGGAGTTCGAAACTAGCCTGAGCAAGAGCGAGACCCCGTCTCTACTAAAAATAGAAAGAAATTAATCGGACAACTAAAAATACATAGAAAAAATTAGCCGGACAAGGTGGTGCATGCCTGTAGTCCCAGCTACTTGGGAGGCTGAGGCAGAAGGATCGCTTGAGCCCAGGAGCGTGAGGTTGCTGTGAGCTAGGCTGATACCACGGCACTCTAGCCCAGGCAACAGAGTGAGACTCTGTCTCAAAAAAAAAAAAAAAAGGAAAAGAAAAAGTTATGCAAATTGACCAAGGGGTTGAAAAGAAAAGAAAAAAAAAGAATAAAAGAAAAAGTTATGAAACCACAGAAGGCTGCTTTTCCTAAATAAAAATTAGGCCAAGTTGTCTCTCTCTCTCACTAAACTTTTAAGAACAGTCTGTGATAATTTAGAGTCTAATGCTTATGCTTAAATGTTAATTATAGGTTTCTTCGGTGACATGTGTGACCTTGACTTTTAATTATTCAGGAGCAGCAAGCACAGAACCTAAAGTGGGTTGTTGATACAAGATGTTTGAAATAAGGTGACCTTTCTCTTTTTCTCAAATTGGAATGCATTATTTAGTTTTTGGTGTAACTATTAAGGACACATTCATTCTAGAGAAGGTTAATTTAGTCCAATGGTATAATTCTGTAATTTAGACATTATTTATACTGCAGACAATGAATATTAGAGGGGGTCCAAGCACACAGCCCAGTGATGCTCTTATTGGTGTGGGGCTTGTACAGTGCAGGTACCAAGAAACCCACCAGTGGCCTTGTCCTGGGATGCAAGCTGCTGGTTTACTAAAGGGATCATTTTCAGCCTCCTAAGGCACGGCGGAGCAGTAGGTACGCTCTGACAAGTGAGCTGAGACATGCTAGGCTCTGCTGAGAAGTGAGCCCATCTGCTTGTCGAGCGGAATCATGTGTGGGAATTGGAGCTGGGAGCAGACGCTTAGTGACATTGATTAATTCAGTGCTTCCAAACTGAGCTTGGGGGCATCTGGGGGTCCAGGAGATGTTCCAGAGGAGACCTCAGAAGGGGCAGTAGGTGCTGAGCAGGGAAGAGCACTAGAACCGCTTTCTCCTGGTGCAACCAGAGAGGCTGTACTTTCCTACCTTGGGCCTCATTGTAGGTTTCCTTTGGGAAAATGTCCTGTGGCAAATAAACAAACAAACAAAACAACTCTTCCGAGCCCACCAAAGTACAGTCTTGCCTATACAGCCACTAAGTATGCAACCAACATCTACTCCTGAGAACAGCACCCTTTCCATCTCCATACCGGGGCTAGGGGATTTGTAAAAGCAATCTTCTCTGTAAAAATGTATTTAATTTTATTTATTTATTTATTTTTTTGAGACAGAGTCTCACTGTGTTGCCTGGGGTAGAGTGCTGTGGCATCAGCCTAGCTCACAGCAACCTCACACTCCTGGGCTCAAGCGATCCTCCTATCTCAGCCTCCTAAGTAGCTGGGACTACAGGCATGCGCCACCATGCCCAGCTAATTTTTTCTATATATTTTTTTAGTTGTCCGATTAATTTCTTTCTAATTTTAATAGAGACGGGGTCTCGCTCTTGCTCAGGCTGGTTTTGAACTCCTGAGCTCAAACAATCCGTCCGCCTCAGCCTCCCAGAGAGCTAGGATTACAGGTGTGAGCCACCACTCCCAGCCAAAAATGTATTTACGTTTTAAAATAGCACACGTTACAGATTTTCTTATCAGTTGGCCTGGGACTTCAAGGACAGAAATGAACGTGGAGGGCCTAAGGTTGAGCTTGAACTTCCATTCAACTCCCCACCCCCATCCTCTTTGGAGCTCAGAGTCCTGTTAGGCTTTTCTTTCCCTTCTTTTTTGGTGGGACACTGCCTGGGGAGATGACCTCTGTAGACCCAGAGCTAAAGCCTTCACATTCCAGGGAATAATCACCAACTGGAACAAACCCCCCTAAAAAGTTCCCAGGTACAGCCTGTGAGAATAGCATGTTCCAGCCCGAGGTACTTAAGCACCTGAACACCGCAGCTCCTGGCCAGCACACGTGTTTTACCGCGAGCCAGATAAGCCATTTCTGTCTCGAGGAAGGCTTTTTGCTCTGTTATAGTTCTGTCTCAACAGTCTGGCGGTTTTAGATTCGCTTCTCCCCTCCCTACCCTCCTTCAGCTATAATAAAGATAGGCTACGGAGATCAGATTTCCCTCCGTACACTGTGTTTTCGTTCCTTCTGATTAAACATTTCCTGTGTTTTCCTAGCCAGTGACAACCCTATCAAAGCCTCAGTCCCCTCCCAGAACCTACAGCCCTTAGCCCTGATCTCTGCAAAATCAGGATAGGGGCTACGTTCTCTCAAAAATTAGGCCCCAGGTTTTCTTCCTAAGAAAATGTCTTTGAAGATAATGAAGGCTTGTTAATTATTTGGAGGTATCTAGGCCCTGATGCAGGTGCACCTCATCTTTTGCATAATATAATCCCTAAAATGAGAAAAAAATTTCATGCATGGATGCATACTTAAATTCATTCTTTAAGAAGAAGGGAGAGAAAAATATATTTGAAATTGCTTTCTAATTTATTTGTAGGTTTGGAGTTTTAGAAATACTGGATTTCCTTAAGGTGAGAAAGGTTGCACGCGGATACCCCTGGATTGTGTTCTAATCATGACTCTCCTGCAGAAGGTGGACTGTCTCCTTCTTCCTGGGACTGATCCAGTTGCCCCTTCATTGTCCCGTCCCAGAGACAGAGCTCAGGCTCCCTTCTAGTTTTCCACAATTATTCATCTTACTCTTCCCTGGGCTCACAGGGCATGCTTTTGAATTGTTCCCCTGTGGGTCAGACGTGTTCCAAAGCCTGTGGCAGGAAAGGTGAGTGCCCAGGGCTGCCTGATGTGAGATCCTGCTTGTTTGTGGTGGTTTGGCCAAGCCCAGAATGATACCTTTGGCGGTAGGAAATAGGATCCACGTAGGTGTCTCGTTTGTCCTGAGGAAGAGGGAGGTGGACAGCATTTACTTTTGTAAATGACTCACAGTTGACATCTTTCTCCCTGCGGATGACAAATCCAGGGATATCACTCACATGCAAAAATTCATGGAGGAGAGGCCCTCTCCAGGGGATGGCCAGTGGGGGTCATTCCAGGATGCCCTTCTGCAGGAACCGTGGCAGCTGAGGATCAAGGTGGGCAGTGCTGGGGCTCACATTCGCCTCCCGGAGATTATCAGCAAGTACATTCCCCGCTGACAGCCCGTGGCCTGTTGATGATGTTTCTTTGAATTGCTTGGACCACCTAAGTGCTGGGTTGGATGTTGTGGGTACCACTGACCAAGGCTGACCTTGATGTCCATTTAACCCAGAATGTGTTTATATGTAGATACTATGAGAATAGGAATAAAAGGACCTGTCCACTATCATTAACCTTGCTTAAGCCCCACTGGGGATTGCTCTTAGATGTTGTTGTTCTTTAGAATTTGTCCTCACGTCTTCTCTTATACTACACTCTCCTTGAGTCACTTCATCTATTCCTGTGGATGTAATTTCCACATATATGCTGAGGTCTTCTGACTTTGTGTTTCAAGATTTGTCTAAGACATTTAGATTCACATACATACGTATAAAACAACCCCTTGTTATCTCTGTGTGGGTGTCTTAGAGGTACTTGAATTTGATATATCCAAAATTTAACTCATTATCTTCTTCCCCAACCAGATTTTTCTTCTGTGGCACTTCTGGTGAGCTGCATTGTCATCACTTACACATAAACTCTAGACAGGAACTTAGGCATCAGCCGAGAGCCCTTCCTCTCCCTCTGTCCCTACTTCATGTTACTGGCCTGCTTAAAAAACTTCAAGAGTTTTCCATCTCCTTCAAATTAGAGGTGAAATTCTTTAGTATAGCACAAAAGGCTCTTGTTATCAAGTTCCTGCATATGTACATATGATCCATGTACTTGCTTCAGCCAAGTGTAGCTTCTGGCAGCTTTCGAATTAGCTATGTTTTTTGTACACACAGACATTATACACTGTTTTTTATGCTGGGAACACCCTTTACTTCCTTCTTCCCTGCTAATTCCTATTGCTTCTTCAAGACTGCTTTGGTGGCCGGGCGTGGTGGCTGATGCCTGTAATCCTAGCACTCTGGGAGGCTGAGGCAGGAGGATCGCTTGCGCTCAGGAGTTTGAGACCAGCCTGAGCAAAAACGAGATCTTGTCTCTACTAAAAAGAAAAAAGAAAAAAAAAAAAAAAAAAAAAAGACTGCTTTGGTGTCATCTCCAGAAAGCTTTCTCTGACACCATCTTCTTTTCTCCATAACAATAATTCCCATCATGGGAATTATTAATAATAGTTATAAATTCTGCTAGGGACTTAGTACTTTGAATATATTTACATATCTTTTTCTAATCCATTCACCAATCCTGGAAAGAAGGGATTATTATTCTGGTTTAATAATAAAGAAACTGAGCTCACAGAGGTAAAGAAGCCTGAAAGGTTATTAGAAATGCAAATTTTCAGGCCCCCTCCCTGGCCCACTGAATCAGAATTTCTGTGGGTGGGCTCTAGCCATCTGTGTTTTAATAGTTTCTCTAATGCACACAGACATTTGAGAAGCATTTCACAACAGAGCTTGAAGAAATTGCATGGGCCATGAAGAGAACATTCTGATAACTATCAGAGCCCCAGAGGAAAGCGCCTTTCTCTTGAGTGCTTGAAAAACAATTTAATGTCTCTTAAAGATCGTACAGATACAAATTTAAGATGGAAATTAACTGGAGAATGAACTGGAATACATGGGTTATATAGGCACATGCAAATTATAATCAAACACACTGCTGAGCTTTAGTAAAATCCTCTTCGAGACTATGACTGTAGACTAGACATGATCTTGTTTGACAAACTATTTAGTCACCTTAAAGGATCCTCTGGAAAAAGAGGAGGCAGATTGTCCCAAGTATGTATCACCTTTTTTTTTTTTTTTTTTTTTTTTATAGCCATCCACCTTTTCTCCTGGGCTAGCAAATGTGTGACTTTCTAACTTAGGACCCTAGAAGGGTATGACTAGGGTTTAGGGTGATAGTTGTCAGGAGTACTTACTTTTCTTTAGGAGTCTCTTGAGTTGAAAGTATTTCATCTCCAAAGTATGTGTGCTTCTCTAAAGGTGATATTTCAGGCCAATAAGGCACATTCTGAGAGGAGAAATCCTCAATTTAAAAGGATGACCTCTTACTGGGTCAAATTATGGAACCGACTCTGCTTATAACCAAGAAGTGACCCAGAGTGTACTACAGAATATTTATGGGAAATCCCTGATTACCACCACGGCTGCTGAAAAGAATAATAGCTGCCATCTATTAAGCATCATTTTACAGATAAAGATGCTGAAATTTAGAGAGGTAAAGAGAGTAGTTTGTCTCAAGTTATATTCTGGAGTTATTATCAGGTATTTGTGCAGAATTCATGGTGAAATAGGGTGGAAAAAAATCTTTTTTCTCCCACTAGCCTCTAACAATTAGAGAAAGAGTCAAACTAAAATTTGGCATGTCCTTCAATCATGAAAGGAAGCCACAAAGCACTAGTAGTACCCGTATCGATGTCCGTAATAGAAGTTGCAGATAATTTCTTATCATATTACAGTTGTTGTGAATATCTCAAAATATCTTTTACGCTCATCATTACATCAAAATTTTGGTACTTATTAAACCTGCATCTAGATCATGTTATTTAATGCATTAATAAAGAGGAAGAAATATTAGTATAGCACAATTTTTAAAAATATTCTGATAACTTTTAGCATTATTTCAATTATGTTTCAATAAAATTTGTTTTCTTTGTAATCTTATTTATTTTAATTTATGCATTTAGAAGCCTCATAGTAGGAAATAGTCCATAGTCTTCAAACCTAGTTGCTAAAGGGATTCATTGTTACATTACAAAAAAAAAAAAAAAGAAGAAGAAGAAAGGATCAGAGCCCCCGTGGACGGCGAGGCTAGGATTCAAACCCAGCTCTGACTGATCCTAAGGCCCGTTTCTTTTCATGCCACCTGACAACCTGGTCTGTTTTGGCCCATGGCTAGAAGTAAATTGGTGATGCTCTGTCAATACTCAGAGCTGTCGCCAGCCAGTACTATCCAGGCCATTAGGCACAAAGGGAGAGCAGCTGGAAATAAGAAGCATCTATACTGGGTCTAAGTCAAACTCTGGGTTAGTCCTAAGCTGCATCCTAAATGCTTTGGTGGTTTGAGAATAAATCTGTGAGCTTCTTTTCTTATTACCTCTGACAGAGGGAATTTCAAAATCATTGGCGGCATCTGTAATATTCGAGTGCCAAATATGTGTGGGTTTCTATCCTGGCCCCCTAAGAGCAGTTCAGTAAACATCACGGGGCAGATGCGAGGCACGGCCGTCGTGATGGGCAGTGGGAAGCAAGGAGGAAAAACACCGAGTTTCTGCTTCCGGGAGACACGATCCAACAGGGCAAAAAAGAGGCAAACCCTGTATTGAGGCCGTGTACTCGGGATAAACGAAAGTGCCCGTGGAAGTCAGGGATGGGAGAGAGGCCTTCTCACAGCATGGGACGGGGAAGCCAAGGAAGAGATGGACTCAGCCAGGACCAGGGAAGGTAGGCAGGGCAGGTGGATTTGCCGGGGCGGGGAGGGCTCCAGCCCATACAGGAGAAGGTTTTTGGAAGAGCTGTGGTTCGATATGTAACTGTCACTCTCTTGTCAAGGGCTTACCAGTCCCTACACAGTCTGGAGCCCACGACCTCTCCTGCCTTCCCCCCACTTTCTCCCCCTTGCTCACTTTGGGACAGCTGCTGTTCTTTGAACACCCCAGGCCTGCTCCCGCCCCAGAACCTTGCATTTGTCACTCCTTCTCCAGAAACTCTCCTCCCTTAAACGTCTCGGAGGCCCACTTTCTCAATTTCTTTTGTCTCTGAGCAGATGGCACCTTCACAGTAAGGCTTTTTTGACCACCTTATTTAAAATCACAAGCTGCCTCCCCGCCTCAGTGCTTCTCCCCAATTCCTGCATTAGTTTTCTCTAAAATACCGAGTATCAGCCGACATACTATAGCAGCGGTCTTAAACCTGAGTACTTACCAGAGTCACCTGGAAGACTTATTAAGACAGTCTGTGGGGCCCACCCCAGAGCTCTGATTCGGTAGGTCTAGGGCGGGGCCCAGGAATCTGCATTTCTAAGAAGTTCCCTGGGGATTCTGACGAAGTCGACTGGGAACTCACTTTGAGAGGCAGTGTATTATAAATTTTACGTCTATTTCCTCTAGAAGGTAAGCTGTTCAGGGCAGGGATTTTTGTGTTTTGTTCCCTGCCGTGTCTCCAGTGCCAGATTAATGCCTAGAACCCTGAGAATGTCTGTGGAGTAGACGAGTGGGTGTCTGGTGCTGGGAAGTGTGCAGTGAGAGCTAAATTTGAAAAGGAAAGTTCAGGCCTGATTCATGATAAATTGTTATAGTAACAATACTTTATTATAAACATAATATTTATTGTAACAAAACCAACTACCAATTATTGAATGTTTCCACTGTGGCGGGCCATTTAACAATGAGGTGCAGAGAGACCATATGGCTTTGATTTGCCCAGATCACGCAGTATATGTAGTAGGTGGCTTAGGTCTGCCTAAGTCCAGAAGGGTGGCCTTAACCACGATGGTACAAAATCATCTAATAATTTCCCTTTGAACTTTTTATTTTGAAATAATTGTAGATTTACAGAAGAGTTACAAAGACGATATAGAGAGTTTTCGTACACCCTTCACCCAGCTTTCTCTAATGTTAACATCTTACATAACCAAGGCACATTTATCAAAACTAGACAATTAAAGTTGGTACAATAATATTAACTAAACTATAGACTTTGTTCAGATTTTACCTGTTTTTTCATGAGAATGTCCTTCATCTGTTCCTGGATTCAATCCAAGATACAATTGTCTAACAATTTTTAGAGACTTACTACTTGACAAATTTGAACGTGGGCAGTGTGAAATTCGAAGACACAAAGATGATGAAAACCCAGTGTGGCCCTTGAGGTGTATATGACAGGAAACAGACCCGGAAGTAAAGAATTTCACCAGATGGGGTCCTCCCAGGACAGAGGGACATGGAAGGTGCTCTGAGGGCCAAAGACAAGGTGGGCCGATCTTGGGGTTCAGGAAGCCTTCCTGGCAGCATCAGGCAGGGGAACAGTGTGAGCAGACACTGCAAGCCACTGAGTGTCAGCAGAGGGAAAGGCAGACGGAGACAGTGGCTGAGGGGAAGAAATGGAGAGACTGGTCAGGAAACGTCGGGAACTGAGCCATTACCCATCGGGGCTAGGGACTAACGAGGCTGGCTTCCAGGGTGCCTGAGGTACGTGTTTGAACTGGGATCTTCTGGCAGGAGTGTGTGGGCCAAATGCTTATCCTTTGTTAATTAACCTAATTGTTTATATAATGCTTTCAGTGCCATTTTATTATAGTCATGGACTGCATAACGATGTTTCGGTCAACCATGGACCACACATATACAACAGTGGCCCCATAAGATTGTAATGGTGTATGTATCGAAACCTGATATATGGCAATTGATGTTGGCATTGCAGATCAAATACAGGAAATGATTGATATTCAGTAACAGTGCTGGGACATTTGGCTTTCTCTATGAAAATATTTATATAAATAAAAATATATATACCATCTAGGTTTGTGTAAGTATGCTCTATGCTGTTTGCACAAAGAGGAAATCGCCTAACTACACATTTCTCAGAATGCATCCCCGTGGTTAAGAAATGCATGACTGTGTTTGCACATGGGAGACAGTTAATAGCATGGGCTCTGAAAAGAAACCAGCTGGGTTGGAATCCCACCTGTCTTTGCCTTTTTCCTTGGAGGGTTTCTTACCGCTGTGTGTCTTGTTTTTTCCCACTTGTAAAATGGGAATGATATTAATGCCTATCTCATAGTGTTAGGAGGAAACGAGATGATGACTCTAGGCACTTAGCACAATGCCTATGCATGGTGACTGTCGTCAGTGAACGTCAGCTGATATCATCCAAGTCTGTGTCTATTTCACACCATGCCTATATTTCCTAGATGAAAGCTAAGACACTTGCGTAATATTTCCTAAGAGCTTTCATGTATATAATCTCATTTTACCTTCAGCATGGTTATTGTGGCCACTTTATAGATAAGGAAAGTAGAACATAGCGAAGTTAAATGGAAAATCTAAGAACACTTTGCGATCAAGGAAAAGAGCCAAGTTTTTGATTTAAATTACCAGATTCTTTACGCCACCTCTGGAACATTGACCAAGGTTCATTAACATTAAGGAACAGTTAGAACAATAATGAACTCTCTGTTCTTTGGGTCTGTCTAGAAGATTAGCCTTTATCAGCAGTTTTTATTACGTAAAATATTTTATGAGTCTGCCTTCCTGTGGTGAAATGTCAGACTTACGAACATTTGAGCAACTCACAAATGCAGACTGATTTCATTTGCTGAGGGCCAAAGAGGCCTGGAGTTCGGCAGGGTGTTGTCATAAACACAGCTCACAGATGCAGGCATTCGACATGAGTCTTAGGGGTTGAGCAGACAAGAATCAGCTCCCTGTGTAACTTTGGGTAAATTGCTTAACCTTTAGGAGCCTGTCTTAGCCCATTTGTGTGGCCCAATGCGTGAGGCCGGGTGATTTATAAAGAAAGGAGGTTTATTTGGCTCTGTACAACAAGCATGGCACCAGCATCTGCTTCTGGTGAGGGCCTCAGGAAGCTTCCACTCATGGCAGAAGAGGAAGAGGACCTGGCATCCCATGGCGAGAGGAAGAAAGCAAGAGAGCAAGGGGAAGGAGGTGCCAGGCTCTTTTTAACAATCAGTTATCTTGGGACTAATGGAGGGAGAATCCACTCATTACCAAAGGAGGACACCAAGCCACTCATGAGGGATCTGCCCCCATGACCAAACACCTCCCACCATGCCCCACTTCCAACACTGGGGATCAAATTTCAACATGAGATTTGGAGGGGACAAATACCTAAGCTATATCAGAGCCTCAGTTTATTCATCTGTGAAATGGGGGTTCTAATACTGACCTCTTAGGGCTGTAGGGAAGTATAAACAACACACACATTGGACAGACCCTGGCATTCAGACATTTTTTAAGCATAAGCTATCTTTTCCTACTCCATCCCTTTCTTCCTTTCTAATAGCTGTGTGTTGTCTTTGATAAAGGATGAGAAGCTGCATACATGGACAGAGAACTCCAAAAATATAATTTTACTAGAGGTATTAAATGTTAGATAGGAAGAGACCTTAAAAATCAGTATTTGGGTAGATAATAAAGCCAAGATGTGTTTTTCTCCACTGAAATCTCTGAGAAGCCAGAATCACCAAGTGGATATTGTCGTTCCCACTTTGACTACATTTGAATCTTATTTGTGTTAACGAAGACTGAAGTTTTGATTACACTGGGGACCTAAAGTGTCTCCAGTGGCCCAACGTGGTCATGGGGGACAGTGTTGGACAACTGGGCAGATGGACCCCATCGAAAAGTGACTCCTGGCAACGGCAGACCTCAGCCGATTTACACGTGCTTGGACCCAAAGCCTAGTCCCTTGTCACTTACATGTCTAACCTGTGTTTGGGGCATTTGTCTCAGCGAGGCTTCCAAATATATATATATACACATATGGAAACATTTAGCAAATATTGCAAGACAACCAACCACCAAACTCACATCCAAGGGTCTTGTACGCACCGTGAGCTGTCCTACCTTCCACGCGGAATTCTCAGAGTGACACTTCTTAGGAAGCCTGCTCCGTTTCTGGCTGAGCAGGCCTGTGTTTCAGGGGAGCTCCCGTTTCACCGAGAGGATGGGGCAGAGAGGCCCCAGCATTGCGGCTGTTGTGACGCAGCTGCTGTGGATCAATATTTGCACAGAGGCTCCTGAGCAGGTGCACACACTGAGTGCGCAGGCGCAGGATGGGCATGTGTCCTCTTCGTGGGGTCTCTCTAACTCTACCCAGAATGCACTGCGTCATGTCACACATCCATTGGAGAACAGGTCAGGGAGAATGAGCCGACGCTGGCCAGCCAACCCTTGTGCAGGTGTGCCACCTGCGCTCCATAGACTCTCTGGGCTAGCTGGTGGCTGCTAGCCACTCGCCCAGTGCATTTAGCTGTGCACTGGGGCTGGCAGGAGGTGTCAGGACGATGTTCCATTTACCTGCAGGGACTGGCTGCTCTCAATTGCCTTTCCTTTAATATTAAAATGAATTCCAGATCTGTTCCCAACAATGGATGAATGTGGCCCTCACATGGCTTGGGCGTTACACTGCCACCTGTGTTCCTATTGTCATGAAATCCTAGTGCTTTTGGCTAATATTTGCGAGTAACTGGTGATAACCAGAGTGTTCAGCTCTTTATCCCAGACATTTATTTCTATATACTGCCCTTCATAGTAGGAGTGGGCATTTGAAGACCTGTATTCCAATAGTTTTTAGCCAAATAAAACTGATTGAAAATGGATTTAAGCCTTTCTCCATCTGTTTTCAAATCCACAAAATTGAGATTATTAGCCCTGCTCCACTTACCCTCTAAGAGTTTGATGGAGATAAAACAGGATCACATATATAGGGTAGCATGAAAGATTAGAAGGTATATAGAAATGAAGGCGCTGACACAGTTTTAACAGTAAGCTCAATTGCTTTGGATCCTACTTATGCAGAATTCCTGGCTATGCAGAAGACGCAGCACAAAAGTTTACCTTTATCCTGTTATGAAAGAAGGATTTGCTAAATAATTGAATGATGTGAAATAATATATGAGGAATATGTTTAACTTAGGAGAATGATCGGGCTTTATAAACTTAGCAGCAGTCACTTACAAATTAAAAATTCATGAGACATCTTTCTGTATTCTCCACAATAAGTAATGGAATACCTTGACTTAGCAACACTCAGCTGTGAAAATCAGAAACACAGCATTGAAAGGGAACTTTCATTTCATCTAACCCCAAATTCTCATTTTACTGATGGTGAGACTGACTTCCGAGGATAAAGAATCTGTCCGAGCTCTCTCAGTCTGCTAGAAAACCAAAAATTGAACCAAAACTTGGTGTCTCCTGCCATTCCAGCTGCCTCCTATGGTGGGCTGATTAAACACAAGGAGTAAATCCTGTTCCTTTGCGGAGAACTTGCACAGAAACACAGGCTCACCAGCTACGCGAGCTTGCATGTTGCCTCCTACCTCCCCGACCAACGTGGATCCAGGTTTTGTGGACAGCCTGAAGCTTTAGAAATTTGGGGGACCCTCTCTCAGAAAAAGAATCAAAATTATGATTTAACAATTAGGTACAAATATGAATATTTATTTAGATTGAGAGAAGACTCACAAGAAATTAAAAATTTTAAAGTTGACAGATATCACAAATATCACGCATGCAGAAAAATAACAAAATATTTTTATTAACTGCCTGGCACAACTCTAAAATCTTTTTCAGAAAACATCTTTTGGCTGTAAACTCCTTGATTACCTCTTCGCTTTATTATAGTTTTGGGATATCTTTATCTAAAGAGAAGAGAAAGATAATTTAACATTTTCTCTGGGATGGTTGACCAACATTTTAAAAATTATTGATGCTTTAAAAAGATTTTTCTTTTAGCCCTCCAAGTTGTTGACAATGCCATGTACATTTTTGTTATTCAAATTTGAAAACCAGTCTGTGGTTTCTATCGTATATGAACTGTTACAAATACACTACTTTTTTTGTTCTACTCGGAATACATGTCCTACAAACATAGGAATTCTCATAAATTCTATTTCTTATAATTTCCATTAAAAATAACAACAAAAAGGAATTAATTTTTTGTAATCATATATACTACATTATCAGACATCTTCCTGATAAGAGAGAATTTGCTATCTGATGAGGTGTTGTAAGAACTGAATAATTCACTAACAGCTTTTCACATCTGCTATTTGGAATAATTTTCCATATACTGCCTCTGGCTCGATACATTTTGAACTTTATTTCTCCTCCACGCTCCATCTGTTTCTGGTGGTGGGAGCTGAAGGACAGTCCTCGTTTCCTCATGACCTCAAGCCCTGTATGTGATATCATAGGTGGGTGAGCCGGCACAGCAGGTGAGAGGAATGTTCCAGAAAGCCACTCCTGCTCTGGGATGGCTGGCAGTAACAACTATGCATGAAGGTGGCTGTGACCCACACAAACATCTTCACAAACCTGAACTAAACTTACTCCTCACTCATCTTTCCCTTAGCTGGATTCCCAAAATGCCTGGAGCCCCCACCTCTGCCACCCTGCCCAAAGAGGAGTATGGTGGAGTGAAAGAGATAGCATTCTTAACCAGCTGCAATTAAAATAAATACTTTTGCAAATTTTACAGAAACAGGTGACCATGTGAACACATTGGCAAAACTCCATGCAGGGCCACGGAAGGGGCCAGTGCAAGTGAGAGGTCCTGAGGTTAAGCTTCATTGACCTCATGGTGAAGGGGGTCTCTCATCCATGGAAGAGAAAGCGTTAACAGCTCTCAGCACTCTGGACAGGGTGTGGCACATGCCTGCCAGGATGGAGGTGGGGCCCTTGTGTGGGCAAACTGAGAAACAAGCAGTCTTCGGTGCCCAGTCAAGGACGGGTGAGTGCTTTCATCAGCAGACTCTAGTGTATGAGTCATGTTCTAGTGCTGCGGTCCTCAACCCCTGAGCCACCAACCTGTCCCCTTTAGGTCTGTGGCCTGTTAGGAATGGGCCACACAGCAGGAGGTGAGTGGTGGGCTAGCCAGTGAGGCTTCATCTGTATTGACAGCCGCTCCCCATTGCACGCATCACTGCATAAGCTCCGCCTCCTGTCAGATCAGCGGTGGCATTCGATTCTCACAGGAGTGCGAACCCTACTGTAAACTGCCCATGCGAGGGATCTAGGTTGCAGGCTTCTTATGAGAATCTAATGCCTGATGATCTGAGGCGGAGCTGAGGCGGTGATGCTGGTGCTGGGGAGCGGCTGCAAATACAGATTATCACTGGCAGAGAGGTTTGACTGCACCATAAATGTAATGTGTTTGAATCATCCTGAAACCATCCCCTCCCCACCCCCATCCATGGAAAAATTCTCTTCCATGAAACTTGTCCCCAGTGCCAAAAATGTTGGGGAGCACTGCTCAAGTGCATACACAGAGCTATGCTCCGGTGCATAGCGTGCACTAGAGCAGGTGTCCTACACGTTGGGCTGCCCGGGAGAGAGGATCCATGGTGCTAACCAGGCGTCATCATGTCTTCTGTCAACTACAGCCCGTCATTCAGGGGCCAATGCTCCCATGAGAAGGCAACCTGTCAGTCCCTTGAAATAACATCACTAAAACCAGTCACTCCGTTATAATTTAAACGTAACATTTGAATCTAAATTTAGACAACTGCATCCTAGCAAATATTTATGGTCTATAAACATCAGCTAATATAGGGGACAGTCTGGTGACCGAAGGGACAAAATCTTATTAAAAGTAAAATTCTTTCCTCACACAGGTAGAGAAGTTAAAAAAATATTAAAAATTTTTAAAATTAAAAAAACTAAAATTCTCACAAAGGCCTCTGCTCCCACACAAAGGAATGTTGTCCTGAGGTTCCTTTCCAATTTATGCCAATGGTAGTTTTACAATATGAACTTGAAGAAAACAAACAAAAATTCTTTAAAATATTCTGAAAAACAGTTTTTTACAAACTCAGCTTGGTTTTTAACTCTCAGTGGAACTCAGACTCTTAGGGCAATGTGCCTCACATTTGTCCCCTGTTTTCCCTTCTTTCTTAAGTCTGCATTTGCTTGTCTGGCTTATTGCAATAGATGCTTAACTGAGCTCTGTGGGTCTTTTGTTTTTGATTTGTTTTATTTTATTTTTTAGAGACAGGGTCTTGCTCTGTTGCCCAGGCTGGAGTGCACTGGCCCCATCATAGCTCATCGCAGCCTCAAACTCCTAGGCTCAAGTGATCCTCCTTCCTCAGCCTCCCGAGTAGCTATGATTATAAGCGAGGGCCACGACACCCAGCTAATTTTAAAATTTTTTGTAGAAATGGGTTCTTGCTGTATTGCCCAGACCACTCTCGAACTCCTGGCCTCCCAAAGTGCTGGGATTACGGTGTGGGCTGCCATGCCCAGCTTAACGGAGCTCTCTGAATCCAGGTCTCCCTACTGGAATCCACCCTATACATTGTGCTACTTCAATGCTCTAAAACTGATCTGGATTAGGTTCAACCTTTTCTCTAAGCTTGACTGGCTCTCCCCTAGCAAGGACTCCTTTGCTTTTGGCAGGGGGCACTCTTCACCCAAAACTGCACCTACAGGAAACCTCCCCTTCTTCATTCAGGGCCAGCTCCAAACATACCCCCTGCATGCAGCCTTCCCTGTGCTTCTCGGCCAGAAGAAATCCGTCCTGATATTTCACACTCAGAGTCCTTCGGTTGGTTCTTGTCTTCCGGCTTTTATGAAAGTCACCCTTCCTTGTGGTTGTCTGTATGTCTGCCTCTTTCACTAGCTTATATGTTTCTTAAGAGAAAGGACCAAGTCCTATCTTTGCACTCCCAGCTCCCTGCAAAGTCGAGGCACAACATTGGTGCTTGGTAAGTATCAATGACAGACTCCACTATTGATATATTACTTGACCATCATAGTAATTGTATTCTCCTCGCCAGTAATTGGTTTAGGAAGGTATCCAGTGGAACTTTCTGTGATGTTGGAAATGTAGCTAGTGTGACTGAGGAAATTTTGATTTTATTGAATTCTAATTTATTAAAATGTAAACATTAATTGTCACATGTATTGGACAGTGCAGGTCCTGTGACAGTAGGTGACCCAGTTCTGGCAAATGACATACAGAGGAGTCAGACTTTTCTTCTGCAGGTTGCTGTCATGGCTGGGGATGGTGGCCAGGACTGTGTGGCCATCCTGCAGCCTCAAAGGGAACACACTGAGGACAAAGCTGCCACAGTGAGGACGGCAGACAGGAAGGTGGAAAGAGTCTCAGTCTTTAACTCAGTCAGCTCTGGAACCGTCTTTTCCTGGGACTTCTTTTTTTTTTTTTTTTTTTTTTTGAGACAGAGTCTCACTGTGTTGCCCGGGCTACAGTGAGTGCCGTGGCGTCAGCCTAGCTCACAGCAACCTCAGACTCCTGGGCTCAAGCAATCCTCCTGCCTCAGCCTCCTGAGTGGCGGGGACCACAGGCACGCACCACCATGCCCGGCTAGTTTTTTCTATATATTTTTAGTTGTCCAATTAATTTCTTTCTATTTTTAGTAGAGACAGGGTCTCGCTCTTGCTCAGGCTGGTCTCGAACTCCTGAACTCAAACAATCCGCCCGCCTCGGCCTCCCAGAAAGCTAGGATTACAGGCGTGAGCCACCGCGCCCGGCCTCCTGGGACTTCTTAATGTGCGTTAAAGGACATTTTCCTCATTGTTGAAGCCATCTTGGTGAGAGTGTTCTGTAAATTGCAGCCAAAATCATTGAAAATTACGGTGTTATTATGCTAAATCAGGCAGGAGGAGGGAGCAGGATATACCGTGTCCACGTGGTATTTTTAGGCCTGTAGATACCACATGGTATCTTGTAGACTGTACATAAAGGTACAAGAGAAATGTGCAAAAAAGAAGGTTATGAAATCCCTACGTATCTAAAGTATGAGATTTTCTAAGGCGAAGCCTGGTTTATGAGAGTTGCTGCTGAGTGGAAAACAACAAGAACTCTGTAGAGGGTTTCTGTGGCTCTGGTCTGTCAGGAACGCCTTTTGCCCTCCCTGTCATCACAGGACCCCGCTCTGCGGGGAACCATTCCTTCTGACTCCGGTAAGGCTGACCCTACAGCCCCTCTCACAGAGGTGTGCTGGGACAGAGCCCTGGACAGCAGGACATCCCATCTCTCAAGCTGCAGTGATTGGTTGAGGAATGGGCATGTGAATTTCCACGAAGATTTGATATATGGACAATACAGAAACAGAAAGAGCAGAAGAAGGGCTCTTCCTCCCCTGCTCCCAGGGTCGTGGGCTGTAAGGTTTCCGTCTAGTGGCGAGAGCCCTTTGCAAGTAAAGCCAATGTTAGACCCAGAGGGAAGCTGGGCTGAGAGATGGGGGGAGATGGAGCCCTGATAACACTATCTGAGCCCCTGAGTACAACCATACCTGAAGCTGAAGTCCACCTTTAGACTTGTCATGTATATGAGCCCATTTTGTCCCAGATATGGGTAAGCCATTTGTACTGACTTTCTGTTACCTGTAGTTAAAAGAGTCCTGACTGGTAGAGACAAGGCAAGAGGGAGGCCACGGATCTGCCACTGTGATCAGAGTGAAGTCAGGTGAAGAAAAATGTGCAGAAGATAAGGCGTCATGCAGTGGCCCGGCGCAGTAAAACATAAATTTGGGACAAATTGACCTGAATTTTAATACCAGCTTATCCACTTACTAGACTGATAAATCTGAGCCACTTAAACATTCTGGGTCTCAGTTTTCCCATCTATAAAATGGGAAGAGACCGCTTACCTGGCAAGTTTGTTGTGAGAATTAGGATAATGCATGTAAAATCCCTGGCACAGGACTTGGAGGGTAATGCTCCCTTAATAGATGTTAGTTCCCAGCACCATAGAAAACAGGTATCAAAGTCAATGCAATAAAAATGTCCAAATTTAGCACTAACATTCCTTGGATTTTCTTTTCTCCTTACTGCCTTTTGCTTTTACCTCTTTCTCTTCCCATTTAATACTGGCAGTTTCAATTGAAAATAATAACCGCTGTTATTTGAACATGTACTTTGTGCTGTGCTTTACATACATTATCTTTAATCCTGAGAGTAATGAATCAAAGTAGGTAGCACCATTTTACAGGTTAGAAGACAAGAGTTCAGAGAGATTAGTGACCGATCTACACCGTTGGTAAAAGGCAAGGCCAGGATGGCATTTCGATGCAACTGGTGGGGAGGAGAAACCCTAGTAGCATTTTTTTACTGTTGGAAGTTTTCTTTCTCAGGCGAATTATGAAAGACATGCTGTTGTTTTAAATTTCAAACCACAGTTACCTGTGTAACTAAAGAAGCTGTAAGTCCCTCAATAGGAAAAAAGTGGAAACTGACCCAGAGACTGTCAGACTGAAGGATATATCCAGTTGCAGCTCATGCTGGTGCACGGGTAAGATAATGTTCCTGAACTTCACACAGTCTGATCAAAAATTGAGACTTTAGATGAAATTAATTCCGATTGAGTTAAAAGGGAACACTTTTGGACTTACGGAGCTAAAAGATTCATGGTAAGTGGATTTTCTTCGATTATTACGAAAATCCACAAACCAAGCCCAAACATCTACCGTTATCATCACTATCCCCCCGTACCCGCTACTGCAATCTGTTTTTTGTTTTTTTTTTTAGTATGAGTGATTCTATTCTCATTAGCTGCATCATCTTCATTGACAAGACATGTGTGAAGATGTTTGTTGCAGCCTGTTGAAATAGCAAACAAGTGTTCAGCAATCGGGGGAATATTTCCACAAATGGAATGCTATGCTATAGCTGAAAACAAAGGAATAGGTCTGTATGCACTAACACGGAAAAATGTCTGCAATATATTTATATGTTTAAACAGTAAGTTGCAGATGATATTCAGACTATAACCTTGTTCTCATAAGGGGGAAATAAAGGAAGGCAAACAATTTGTAGGAAAGAAAAGCCTAGAAGGAAGAACACCAACTTATTACCGGTGGTTATTGGATTATTGTTTGGAGAGGTGTCACAGAGGACGTTAACTTTTTGCTTTAAACATTTCTATATAATTCTGAGTTTTGGGGCCTTTAACAACTTTTTTTTTTGCAATGAGCCAGTTTTATTTTTATATTCAGAAAAAATAAAGATTTTTAAATGTTGAAATTATTAGCAAATTGATCAATACTTCAAAGGATAGGCTTAGCTCTTAACTGATATTGTTGGGAACATTAGCCTCTATATTCTGTGTACTTTGTCCTGTGTTTGCATGGCTCAGAATAGCTTTTCTAATCACTGCCTTTTTAAGAAGTTTGCCCCCTCATCGACCGGCCTGCTGGCTGGGCTGGCTGCGGTCTGCTGTGCCGGCCCCTTCTCTGCTTGCTTCCTTTGTCTTCACCTGGACAGACCCCATCCAGGGTATTGCAGCTACTACGACACTCTTCTCTCATCAGAAGGTGTCGGTATCACGTCTGTGGTTTCCAAGCAGAATTAAAGCAAGAATAAATTTTTTAAAGATCCTTCTCCCTACATATTTAGATAAATACTTACTTTACCGCCATTCTTTCGTATTTATTCTGCACCTGCCTCTTGCCAAGCACTTGATGGGTGAGACACGTTCTCTGTGCTCAGGGCACAAAAAGCATCCAGGGAAAGACAGACAGGTGGGCAGTGAGAGTGACAACACAAGGTGACACATGTATTGCTACAAATGCTTCCTTAGCACCCAAATGTGTGCCTGCGTTAGACCCTGGGGGGTGCCAAGGTGAATAAGACAAGATCCCTGACCCCTAGATACTTATAGTCTAAATAATGCTGTCTGATAGAAATATGTAATTTATTCTAGTAGTCACATTAAAAAAAGAAAAAAGAAATACAAGAAACTGATTTTAATCTATTTAATTTAACCTAACATATCTATAATATTATCATTTCAACATGTAATCAAGATAAAAGTGATCATTGAGATGTTTTATATTTCTTTTGCCATGCTAGGTATTTCACATCTAGTAACTATCTGACATTTATAACACATCTTTTTTTTTTTTTTTTTTGAGACAGAGTCTAACTCTGTTGCCCGGGCTAGAGTGCCATGGCATCAGCCTAGCTCACAGCAACCTCGAACCGAACTCCTGGGCTCAAGCGATCCTTCTGCCTCAGCCTCCCGAGTAGCTGGGACTACAGGCATGCGCTACCATGCCCGGCTAATTTTTTCTATATATTTTTAGTTGTCCAGCTAATTTCTTTCTATTTTCAGTGGAGACGGGGTCTCCATTCTTGCTCAGGCTGGTCTTGAACTCCTGACCTTGAGCGATCCTCCTGCCTCGGCCTCCCAGAGTGCTAGAATTACAGGCATGAGCCACCGCGCCCGGCCCACGACACATCCTTATTCAGACCAGATGCAGTTCAAGTGCTCAACAGCCACACACATAGCCAGTGGCTACCATACTGGACAGAGCAGAGGTAAGAGGAAGATGGGTTTGTAAATAGCTCATTTCACAGCAACATATTGAGAGCTCCCGTAAGACATGCCTAGCCTGGGGTGCCGTGGGGGGTGCACCTTACTCACTGGAATGGGACATTGTGGGGGATGGGGGAAGGTCAGGGAAGTCTTCCTGGTGGAAGTGGCATGTAAACAGAAGTATCCAGATGCACTGGGGAAAGGCCATGTGCAGAAGATGGGACAGCAGCCTGAAGATGGGCTCAGTGGCTTTAAACAGTGCAGTGTAGACAGGGTTCATCACTAGTTTGATGGTTACAGCTTAAAAAGTAGACCTGAAAACCACAAATTAAAAAAAAAAGTCAGGGAGAAGCTTTTAGTTAGACAGGATAGGAATGAGGTTGAAGGGGAGTCCAGAGGAAGGGCCAGTAGAGAGAGAAGCTTTTCTACCCCAGAGTAAACTTGATCTGAGATGAGAAAGACAAGGAGCATTTTGCCAAGGTGGTGCCCAGGTAGCGGGGGGCAGGCTGGATTTCGGCCACTCCTGGCCCCACAGCCAGGCCCTTCCCGACGTGCATGGGCTGCGTAACTGTCCACGGTGGCCCTCTGCTGTTCTGTTAGGCTGCCCCTCTTAGGCTGGACTGTTTTTCCACATTTATGTGAGAATAGGCACACTGGAGCTGTTTGGAGAATGTGACATCGATAATTTTTTTTCTGAGGGTTTGTCCAGAAGCATAAGCTCCTGACTGTGCCTGAGCCTTGCTGGGTGCCACGTAAGGCCCAGAGAGAAATACCGTCTGTGCCCTGTGGGGGCCTATCTTCCCAAACACTAACCTTAAACTGGCACCACTGCCACTGAAAGGGCATCCGTGCCTGCAGACCTGGCCAACGAGGGCCCGCGTGCTCAGCGTGGGTGTAGGCTGTGGTTATCTGAGCAGGACACCACTCCAGTGTGCAAGCTGGGACAAGTCGCCTGGCCTCTTTGGGCTTCCTCTCCTTCTCTGTGAAAGCTGGGTGGGATTGGGCCAGATGACAAAGTTCATACGTGTTGTGACTAGGAATCTGAGACAAACTGGAGCAAATATGTCCTTAGCAAACTATGTCCCAGGCTGTCTCTAGTCCCCAGCTCCCCGGGCATGACATATACAAACCTGAACACTTTGTTCTCCCAACCTCCCCTGAGCAAACCTGCTTGCCGAAACCCAGGGAAATCTGGTTTCAGATGTGTCATGTCCTTATACAACAGATTTTCCCCACTTTATGCTGCTGGTGCTTTAAGAAACACAATATTGGCAAAAGGGATTATGCTCAGAATAATTCCTGGGAACCGGCTGGACCAGTTTGGTGAGAAACCCAGGGCACCTTCAGTTAGAGCCTGGCCTCTCTCTCCTCCCCTGGCTTCCCCCTCACTGGGATGTCATGGGATGGCAAGCCAGGAGTCAGGTTAGGTCACGGGCTGAGAGGTCTGAACTAGCCGAAGCTGCCTGGGACAGCTCTAGAGGATCCTTGCCTTGGCCCCGGCTCACCGATGCTTTAATAATGCAATAATAACCAGCTTCTAAAGCACACAGGCCTTTGGAAAGCAGGAGATAAAAGCAACTTTGTTCTGCTCTTGTCCGGAACAGCATACATCCATAGGTGTCCCGCAGGAACTGGCCGCATGGCTGTCGCTGTTGCTGGATCCCCCCTTCTTGCTCACTGAGAAGCTTTAGATCGCTTAGCATGAAAAGGGCACCAGAAGAGACACTTTAACAAGAACGCAGACAGAGGAAAGCCTGCTGGAGAGCTGGGTGTGCTTTCTGCTGAGCGCTTCTCTTCCACAAGACTGCTGGCCCCCGCAGGGTGCTGCGTCCACTCCGTCAAACAGTCGTTGCAGGCCCAGGGGGACCCTCAATGCAGTCAGAGGGCAGCTGCGGAGACAAAGCCATTTCTCCTCCACGCTCTGCATTCAGCAGGCCACATTGTGCCTGGTGTGGCTGCGGTCAGTGCTGTGACTCACTCTCCCTGCCTCTGGGACCCTCCTGCAGACCCCATACGCCCTCTCCCTCCCTCTCTCTCTCCAACCACCCCTCCTGCCCCGCCAGGCTTGAGTTTACAGAGCAGCTTCTCCACCCCACTGTCCTTCCACTTTACCATTACGCAGAACCCTACCTGGGAGCTGGACGGTGGAGGGGACCCACCTCTGCCTTTTATGTTACAGGATAAGAAACAGAGCCCAGAGGGCAAAGTGATGGGGCCAAGGAAACAGCCAGTGCCATGTTGGAAGATACTGAGCCATATGCTTATGGCTATGTGTGTGTGCAGCAGCAAGAGGCCGTATTTATAACCTCTTTTGCCATCCTAAGGAGGATGGGTCCTATAAACTGTGTTGGGGGGGGGAGTGGGTCTTTATTTATCTACGCCGTATTATGGGTTGACATACAAAATCCCTTGGTGGCTGCTATCCAGCAAAGGAGGGCTTTACAAAACTTATATGCTGGTGATTTTTTTAATTTTCTTTAATTATTTTCTGGGGAGTGGACAATGTAAACTCCCTCTTCCCCAGCCTGAGCAAGAGGGAGACCCCATCTCTACACAAAATAGAAGAATTAGCTGGCATGATTGTGCACACCTGTAGTCCCAGCTACTTGGGAGGCTGAAGCAGGAGGATCGCTTGAGCCCAGGAATTTGAGGCTGCAGTGAGCTGTGATGATACCACTGCACTCTAGCTGGGGCACCAGAGTGAGAGCCTGCCTCAAAAAACCAAAAACACAAAAAACAAAACAAACAAACAAGCAAAAACTCCCTCTTCCATCACCCTCATGAAACTGTCAAAGGATTCTACACTGCTCATCAATCTTATGTGAACGGATTTGGGAGGGGCATTCGAAGAGTTGCTGAGATCTCTGTCCATGTTGACACGGTGTGAAACAGCTGCCGCAAATGCCTGGTTGAGAGGATGAGGAGACAGCTGTCACATGTTGACATGTGATAGACATGTGACATCTGGGTTCTATATGGAAATCCACAGGGGACCTACAGCCCTCGTCATAATGGGCCCACTTAGAACTCATCGTGAGTGTGCACACCGCCTTACGTGTGTTTCCACAGTCGGAGAGGGCTGCCGCATTTCCACAGCTGCAGGCCTGGCTGGGCATCTGGTTGTCTGTCCCAGCCTCCGGCTGTCTGAGTGGAAGCCTCCCTCAGGCCGTTCTCATCCGTAGCTCTGCTTCCACGTCCTTCTCTCAGACGTACATTGCTCCTAAGTGCTCAGTCCATCACTGCGGGACCGGGACGTGCACGCTTCAGTGTTGGAAAATGGGATGTCTTTCAAAACCTTCATTATTTTTCAAATACCGTATCGTGGTATCTCCTTCCTGCTCCAGACTGCTATGGTTTCCTGTCACCTGTGATACCAAGTCTAGAGCCTTGATCTTGTTATTCAAAGTTGTTTACTTTCTTGCTTTAACCTACCTGCATTCGTTTATTCATTCATTCGCCAAATATCAGTTTGGCCTATTTAAAAATTTAAGCTGTTCCAGTCACTTTTACTTCCTGCTTAAAATAATCCCTTTTCCACCCTTCCCGAGGAGCCCATGAGAAATTCTATCTTTGTGTGCCATTTATGCTGACCCGGGATCCTGAAATTCTGTCCCCCGCTTCCCTGCCAAGTTGAATCTGCTTCCGTTCAGCTCTTAGCTTGCGTGGAATAGCATTGAAACAATCACCAGGAAAAGAAGTTCGAGGAGTGGCTATAAGGCCACATATGGATTTAGATTGCAGCCAGCAAGACATCAAAGTCCAAGGCAAATCCAGGGAGTAGCTGCTCCACCTCTCTTGTTGGGCAGAATGGTCTCTCTTTTTCTTATGCCTCTGCCACTTACATTGAGTGTTTGCTCCTCTACTGACCAGTTCTATCTTTTCTGTGGCTTCTGTGTCCTCATGGCTTTGACTTACACATGGTTTTGGCTTGCCCTGGACTCTTCCGTCCCACCTTTCCCTCAAGGCAGCACCTGAAGCAAGTCTTTTAGCATCTGCCCGTGCCGCCAGCTCTCTCATTTTGGGTTTTCAGTTTCAGATTCCAGAAGAGAATCTGGTTGACACGCCTCATCTTTTTATGCTGGTCCGAGTCCCAGATCTTAGGCAGCCCAAGGATGAGCCATGCCCTTGGATTAGACGCTCTCTCTGGTCAGTCAGCCTTGGCTGGTGGGACCCGGTTCCCTCAGTGGGGACTGCAGCTGGGGTGTTTCCACATGGGCAGCTTGAGGTGTGAGCTGACGCATCTCTGTTACAATGGCCTTAAAAGCCTAGCTCAGGTCATATCTCCTCTGCATTTCTCTTCTTAATTCCTCACTTACATGGTGTTTACAATATTGTATTTTTTAGTTATGCATGTCTGTGCATTTGTTTTTTGTAACCTAGATGATAAATAACTTAAGATGTAAGACTTTTAAAACAGAAGTTCAAGAACCATAAAACCAAAGCTAAATGGCTACCCAACCTGAATTTTTAGTGACATCATGATTTCAAATACTCCTTGGAAATTGTTGAAATATTTCAAGAATCCCAACCTTCTTGAACTTATATCCATTTCTCAGAATACCTCACATTCTGAAAGTGACACAAAAATTCCATGTCCTAATTTTTGAGATTGAAATTATGGCTACAATATTCATAAGGGATAGAGAACTTCTCTAAAGGCAATAATGGAGGACAGTTGACATCTTGGAGAGAGAATAAAGAAACAGAACAAGTTTGATTTGGTGATTCATTTGTTACAAGGGATGAAGAAAAGTGTGGAATTTATTAATAGAGTTACCTATATTTGTGGCTTGGGTGATTGGGTAGAAAATGGGAAAGGAATTCTAAATTTAAAAAATTGGAGGAAGGTTGAATGTGATCGATATTTTATAGCCCTTCAACATTAAGTCAATACATATTTATTTAGTACCCATTCTGTGCCAGGCACTGGGCTGGGGCTGGAAATATCAAAATGAATAAGATAGAAAACCCACCATCAAGACGTTCTGTCCACAGGGGCAGATAGTAGGGAAAATAAAAATTATAATGCAGTGTGATGAGTACCATAATGAAAAGAGAATTGTGGAAGATATAGTGGGAGACCAAAAAAGGGAATAATCAAGGCTTCTTGGCAAGGTCATAGAAAATTTAAAGGAGGAAAGGACACTTAAGAAGAGTCATGAAAGATGACCAGGTGATTGGTGAGGGCATTCTTGCATCAGAAACCCCTTCTGAAAGGTCTAAGGTACAATCAGAGGAGTGATAGGAAATGCATCGGAGATCAGATCCTGGAGAGCATTATAGACAGCTAATGAGTCTGGATTTTATTTTCTAGAGAAAAGGGAGTCATTGAAGAGTTTTAAGCATGGTAGCAAGGCAAACAGATTTGCAGTTATGACATGATCGCTCAGGTAGCAGCATGAAGGATGGAGTAGATGGGGATGAGACAGAAGGCAGAGAGCATGGTTAGGAGGTTGTTGCGATAGTTCATCGACGAGATAAGGAAAGCTTGGTCTGAAGGCGTTGCAATAGTGACAGAGAGAAGAGAAGGCTGGGGAGACATTACAGAAATAGAATTCATGGGACTTGGCAACTTTCTGGATGGAAGGACAGCAAAAAAGGAGGCGTCCTGTGCAATTGGGCAGATGGTGATGATAATAACCAGACACAAAAATACAGAAATTGGTTGTAGACAAACTGATCTTTCCCACCAGCCTGCTGTTTCTTTGGGAATAGGGACTACATTTTATTCACTGTTACATTACCTGTGCCTAGTACAATACATTGAATGCCTAGTGATTAGAGAGTTTTGAGCGTGTGGAATTTAAAACATTTGAGGGATATCCAGATAGACACAACTGATACTTAGCTTTGAAATTGGAGAGAGAGATCTGAGCCGGAGAGGCACATTTGGGAATCATAATATATGACGGTGAGTGAGCTCACCCAGGAGACTGCACAGTGAGACCAAAGGATGGATTGCTTGAGTAAAAGCAATATTTAAGGGGCAGGTGGGAAAAGGGGAGCCATTTGTACAACTGGGAACATGGTATCATGGAAGCCAAGGTGCAGAGAGTATCCAAAACATGGGAGAGGTCAAAGGGTAAAAGGTCATTTTTAAGAGGTCATGGTTCCCAAGAAGTGTCACTGGCTTGGCTCTGGTTTCAGAATCATAGACTACCTTTCCATAAAACCCAGTCCTTAGAGGTATAGTTCCAGACCACATCCTCAGTTTCCTCACCCAAGAAGCCATGGTAGCAGTAGAATAGATTAAAACTATCCTACTTCCCATACAATACTGTTGTGAGGGTTAAATGAAATAGTATGTCAGCAGCTCTCAAAATTTTTGGTTTCGGGACCACTTCATAGTCTTAAAATTTATCAAGAACCCAAATAAGCTTTCATTTGCATGTGTTATGTCTATCAAGATTTACCATATTATAAATTAAAATGAGAAATTAAAAATTTAACTCATTTAAAATTAGCAATAATAAACCATTCTATGTTAACATAAACAAGATATCTCATAAAATATCACTATATTCTCAAAAACAACTTAACGAAAAGAGGGGTATTGTTTTATAGTTTTCCAAGTCTCTTGAATGCTTGTCTGAATAGAAACAGTAATTTCTTTTATCTGCACTGCATTCAATTTGTTGTGGTATCACAGGTCATGTAACCTCTATTGTAATCTTATGAGAGAATGAAAGCTAAAATGGACAAATAACATCTTGGTATTATTATGAAAATAGTTTTGTCCTTGAAAATTTCCTGAAAACATCTCAGGATGCTCAGAGGTTCCCAGACCACACTTTGAGAATTGCTGATATATGTGAATGCATTTTAGAAGCTAGAAAGTTCACAAAAAGGCATCATAATCACCCTGAAAATCTATACTCCGAAATCAAAAAGGTATCTCTCTTATGTGGCTATAATTTTCCCCCAGAGGAGCATTGTGTGAGTAACATTACTCCAAACAGGTCCTCAGGCCAAGATGGAGAAAGGATTTCCAGTTCAGATTTCTTACTTTCTCCTTCTTGGCAATTAAATAAAAATGTAAAGATGCAAGGTGTTAATCCAAACAGTAAGTTAAAGTCTTGTTATCCCCAGGCCAATCACTGAGAAAATCTCTCTCTCTCTCTCTCTCTCTCTATATATATATATATATATATATATATGTTTATATATGTGTATGTATATATATATATATGTGTGTGTGTATATATATTCCTTTGCTCTGTGTGTGTGTGTGTGTGTGTGTGTATAGGTATATTTTATGCTAAAAATACCTAACACAAAAGAAAACAGAGAAGCAGTAATGAAAAAATAAAGGAACAAAAGATACATAAGGCATACAGAAAAAATGTCAACAGGGCAAATTAAACTTTACAATATCAGTAATTACTTAAATGTAAAGGTACTAAGCAAACAAAAAAGCAAAGATGGGTGAAATAGATAAAAAATCTTAATACAGTTATATGCTGTCTGTAAGAGACACACTTTGGGTTCAGACACAAATAGGTTGAAAGTAAAGGGATGAAAAAAGATATAACACGCAAACAGTACCCAAAAGAGAGTGGGATGGCTATACTAGTATCAGACAAAATGGACTTTAGGACAAAAATTATTACTAGAAACATGAATCTCTATAAGTATATTTTATAACAATAAAAGGGTCAATTTTTCAGGAAGACATAATTATAGACATATATGGATCTAACAATAGAGGTCCAAAATACATACAGCAAAAACTCAGAGAATTAAAGGGAGAAATAGACAATTTAAAAATAACAGTCCAAAAATTTAAAATTCCACTTTCAATAATGGATAGAACAACTAGACAGAAGATCAATAAGGAAACAGAACACTTGAACAACACTATAAACCAACTAGACCTAACATGCACCTGTAAAACATTCCACCCAATAACAGCAGAATACATTCTTCTCAAGTGCACATGGAACATTCTCCAGGTTAGACCATATGTTGTGACATAAAACAATCTTCAATATATTTAAAAGAACTGAAATAATACAAAATATTTTCTCTAAATATAATGGAGTAAAATTAGAAGTCAATAACAGAAGGAAATTTTAAAATGTACAGAAATTAAACAACAAACTTCTAAATATCCAATGGGTCAAAAAGAAATCACAAAGGAAATTAGAAAATACTTTGAGATGAATGAAAATGAAAATACAACATACCAAAACTTATGGATGCAACTAAAACAGTGCTTAGAGGGAAATTTATAACTGTACATACCTATATTAAAAAAAAAGAAACATCTCAAATCAACAACCTAAACTTCTACCTTAACAAACCAGGAAAAGAAGAACAAACTAAGCCCAAAGCAAGTAGAAGGAAGGAAATAATAAAAAAAGAAAGGGAAAATTAATGGACTAAAAAATAGAAAAGCATTAGAGAAAATCAGTGACACCAAAAGTTGGTTCTTTAAAAAGATTAACAAAATTGGCAAACTTTTAGCTAGACAGACCAGAGAAATAAGAGACGTAGAGTACTAAAATCATGAACAAAAGAGTGACCATCACTAACTTTGCAGAAATACAAAGGATTATAAGGGAATACCATGAACAATTGTATGTCCACAAACTAGATAACCTAGACACAATGAACACACTTCTAGAAAATCACAAACTACTAAAAACTGACTCAAGAAGAAATAACTAATCTTTAACAAGTGAAGAGATTAAATTAAATTATTCATCAAAAAATTTTCCACAAAAAAAGCCAAAGCCTCGACAGCTTCACTGGTTGAATTGTAACAAAACTTGAAGGAAGAATTAATACAAATTATTCACAAAACTTCAAAAAAAAAATGAGAATGTTTTACAACTCATTCCACAAGACCAGTATTACACTGATACTAAACCCAGACAACAATGTTACAAGAAAAGAAAAGAAAGGAAAATAAAAGAAAAGGAAAGAAAACTTTAGATCAATATCTCTTATCAATGTAGATATAAATTTCCTCAACAAAATACTAGGAAACTGAATTAACAATGTAAATAGGGTTGTATAAACATCAAGTGGGAATTATCCCATAAAGCAAACACGGTTTACCATATGAAAATCAACTAATGTAATGCTCTAAATCAATAGAATAATGGACAAAAACTACGTAATTATCTCAGTAGATGCAGAAAAAGCATTTGACAAAATCCAACACACTTTAATGATAGAAATATTCAGTAAATTTGAAACAGAAGGGAACTTCCTCAACCCAGTAAAGGCCATCTACAAAATAACCACAGTTAACATGATACTTCATGGCAAAATACTGAATAAG
Source organism: Avahi laniger (assembly GCA_963575035.1). NCBI lineage: Eukaryota > Metazoa > Chordata > Mammalia > Primates > Indriidae > Avahi > Avahi laniger. The sequence continues at coordinate 2,872 of CAUYSK010042437.1, read as the reverse complement.
GTTAGAAACTAGACAAGAGGTCTCACCACTTATATTCAACATTGTACAGGATGTTCTAGCCAGGGCAGTTAGTTAGGCAAGAAAAAGAAATAGAAGGCATCCAGATAGGAAAAAAAGAAGTAAAACTATCTTTATTTGCACATGAAGTGACCTCATATATAAAAATATCCTAAGAAATCCACTAAAGATCGTTAGAGTTCAGCAAGATACAGTTGCAGGACACATATTGCAGGATACAAGATCAACATACAAAAATCAATTGAGTTTTCTATACACTAGCAATGAACAATTCAAAAATGAAATTAAGAAAACAATTCTATTTATAATAGCATCAAAAAGAATAAAATACTTAGAACTAAATTTAACAAAATTGATGTAATAGTTGTACACTGAAAGAAATCACGGATTTAAATGAATGAAAAGATACACTGTGTTCATGGAGTGGAAGAGTTATATTGTTAAGATAACAACATTCCCCAAATTGATCTACACATTCTGTGCAATCTCATGCAAAATCCCAGTTGCCTTTTTTTGCAGATATGGACAAGATAAACTTCATATGTAAATGCAAGAGACCCAGAATAGTCAAAGCAATCTTTAAAATTAAGAAAAAAGTTGAAAGACTCATACTTCCTGATTTCAAAACTTACTGCAAAACTATAGTAATGAAGACAGTGTGGTACTAGATTAAAGACAGATATGTAGATCAATGGAATAGTGTTGAGAGTCCAGAAAAAAAATCTCTTACATTTATAGTCAATCGATTTTTGCCATGACTGAAAACCCAGTTTGTTGAGGAAATAAAATTCTTTTCAACAGACAACTGGATATCCATCTACAAAAGATTGACATTGGACTCTACTTCACACCATATTAAAAATGAATTAAAATGAATCCAAATCTAAATGTAAGAGCTAAAAATATGAAACTCTAGGAAGAAAGCATATCTGTGATCTTTATAATCTTGGATTAGGGAATATTTTTTAGATATGAAATCAAAAAGTACAAAGAACAAAAGAAAAGGTATATAAAATGGACTTTTTCAAAATTAAAAATTTAGGTGCTTGAAAGGACACTATTAAAAAAGTGAAAAGTTAACTCACCAAATGGGAGAAAATATTTGCAAATCATAGCTCTGATGAGGGACTAAAGAACTCTTACAACTCAATAATAAAAAGACAACCCAGTTAAGTGAACAAAGGATATCAATAGACATTTCTCCAAGGAAGATATACAAATGGCCAAGAAGAAAAGGAAAAGATGCTAAACATCATTAGCCATCAGGGAACTGTAACAATGGGAGAAAATATTCACATGTTACACATATGATAAAGGGCTGATAACTAGAATCTATAAGGCCGGGCGCGGTGGCTCACACCTGTAACCTTAGCTCTCCGGGAGGCCGAGGTGGGCGGATTGTTTGAGCTCAGGAGTTCGAAACCAGCCTGAGCAAGAGCAAGACCCCGTCTCTACTAAAAAATTGGAAAGAAATTAATTGGACAACTAAAAATATATAGAAAAAAAAAATTAGCCGGGCATGGTGGCACATGCCTGTAGTCCCAGCTACTCAGGAGGCTGAGGCAGAAGGATTGCCTGAGCCCAGGAGTTTGAGGTTGCTGTGAGCTAGGCTAATGCCACGGCACTCACTCTAGCCTGGCCAACAAAGCGAGACTCTGTCTAAAAAAAAAAAAAAAAAAAACTAGAATCTATATAGAACTCAGGAAAATCAGCAAGAAAAAAAATCAAACAACCTATCAAAAAATGGGCAAAGAACATGAACAGAAACTTTTCAAAACAAGATAGACTAATGGTTAACAAACATGAAAAAATGCTCAATCTCTCTAATCATTAGGGAAATGCAAATCAAAACTACAATGAGATACCACTTATCTCCAGTGAGAATGGCCTTATCAAAAAGTCCCAAAACAATAAATGTTGGTGTGGATGCAGAGAGATAGGAACATTCATACACTGCTGGTGGGACTGCAAACCAGTGCAATCTCTGCGGAAAGCAATATGGAGATACCTCAAAGAGATACAAGTAGAACTACCATTTGATCCAGCAATCCCATTAATGGGCATCTACTCAAAAGAACAAAAGACATTCTATAAAATAGACATCTGCACTCAAATGTTTATAACAACACAATTTACAACTGCAAAAATGTGAAATTAGTCATTCCATATCTTTCATTATCCAAACAAAAATCTAAAGGCAAGAAAGAACAACTGATCCAGATGGGAAGGAACCAGCGAAAGAACTCTGGAAGTACGAAAAATCAAACGGAAAGCACACCCCCAAAGAGTAACAGCAGCTCCCTAGCAATTGACATTAACCAAACACAGAACACAAAAATGACAGAAGAATTTCAAACATGGATTGTAAGAAAACTCAACGATATGCAAGAAAAAATGGATACCAACACAAAGAAACCACAAAAAAAATCCAGGACTTGGAAGAAAAATTCACTAAAGAAATTGAAATATTAAAGAAAAATCAAACCGATCTCCTAGAAACGAAGGACTTATTCAGGGAACTACAAAACACAGTGGAAAGCCTCAAGAACAGGGTAGATCAAACAGAAGAAAGAATCTCAGAGATTGAAGACAATTTCTTCCAATTAAATAAGTCGGTCACAGAGATCGAGCAGAAAATTAAGAGAAAAGAAATAAGCCTACAAGAAATGGGGGATTATGCGAAAAAACCAAACCTGAGGGTGATAGGGGTTCCGGAAGGTGAAGAAGAAAACACTCAAGGGCTGGATAAGCTATTTGAAGAATTAATAGAGGAGAATTTCCCAGGCCTTGCTAAAAATCTAGATATACAGGTATAAGAAGCTCAATAGACCCCAGGGAGATTCAATGCAAATAG